>JAYESA010000713.1:0-109799 GCA_036927795.1 Iris macrosiphon
ATATATATATATATATATATATATATATATATATATATATATATATATATATATATATATTAGCCTAGATTATTAACTAGGTATATATCTATATTCATAATAGTTAGCTAGAGGGGTAGTAGGGTTGAGTTTAGAGAGCTATCTCAATACCTTGAGATACCAAGGTATCTCAATACCATGTGATATCCAAGGTATTGAGTTTCGAGCGGGGTTTTTGAGCAATTGCCTAGGTTTAAGTTTAGAGATAGGTTTTTATGTATATGTGTATATATTTACGCATGCTAGCATAGGTTTTAACAGGTATAGACGGGGCATATAGCGTAGGGTGAGGTATCGGATACCGAGGGTATCCCGCTATCTCAAGGAGGCGAGTTTGATAGTTTATTAGCTTAATGACCTAGTTTTGACCTAGAATTTTAGGGGCACCCTAGTTTGACCTAGAGTTGACCGTAGTTGACTCGGTTGACCGCCAAAGTCAACTTTTGACCTAGTTTTGACCCAGGGTTGACTTTTTGACCAAGAGTTGACTTTTTGACCCATATTTTACCGGTTTGACCCGTTTGACCTAGAACGACCCTAGAAGCCTATTTTTAGTTATTTTATATCTTTTTAACTCATTAGAAACCTGTTTAACCTTTCTTTTCGTAATATGTCCTTGCGACACCAGTTCGGATTGCTAGTTGCTCAGGACGTCAGGCGAGTACATTCTTTGATAGTTTTTATTATCTGATGATTATTATGATTCAGCTTCTAGTATAGTATCATCTAATTTTTCTGGCACAACACGGGACATGGACTGATATTTCTGGATTCATTTACTTGTGACACGTATTTTTCATGTTTCTGGCCTCTATTCTGGATCACCTACAAGCATCACTACAGACAGCACTCATGTTTCAGGCTGGACTCATCTTGATTTACGTGTCGGGTCTTGGATTCACTTGTACTAGTCGGGGCGAAGAAATACTCGGGTAGACATGTGAACATTCCTATATGGAATCATCAGGAATCACTCCCTCTGGTCTAATCTGGAATGATAGCAGCCGCGCACCCAGTGAGCGGTGAGTCGTACTTACCCCTAGCCGTTTACATATCGAAACAAGTATTTCAAATACACCGAGTTCATTCTTTATAGTCTGGACTCTCTTGCATTTCTTGCTGGTCTCACTTATAGTTTATGGACTTGACTCTTTATATGTATTTCATGCTGGACTCACTACACGTTCATGTGCACAGACTTACTCTTAGCTTAGATTTCTTGTATCCTGCAGTCTTTACTATCTTGATCTGATATTCATACATCTTTATCTTTATGCACCAGTGATACATGCATATTTCCTTGTTCATACTTTATTTTATTTTTCTTGCTACTTGCTACAACTGTTTTATAGTTTTTATCATTTAACTGGAACTGTTGTTAGAGGTGTACTTGCTCGAGTCCTGACTGGACATATTTTCCAGAGTATCCGGAGGAGTGGTGTCCAACGTTTTATGGACATGAGCCTGTCGATGGTGCAGACAGGGACCCTCTAGTTTAGGGGTAATTTCCAGGTTGGTAGTCGGGATCACTGAGACCTTGTTATTGTTTTTGTTAGCCTTTGGTACCGGATTTGTCTCCGGTTTTGGATTTGAGATCTTGTATTGTATATGATTTTGGATGTTGTATTATTATTATTGATGTTGTGGTGATTTTTAGTAGCAGTTGTTTAGACTTTGTAGTTGTTAGACTTCTTTATTATCTTATCGTGCTTAGATTCGTGATTGAGTATTGTGTTATCCTTATGATATTGCTCCTCCGTTTGGAGGTGTACTTGCTCGATGCCGCTTGGTTGCTTTCTTGTTGGTTTTATGACTTATATTTTTTTGAACGATTTTGATGCATTTCATTGCCTTCGTTCTTAGGATTTCGTATTTTGTATCGAACCCTTGGAGACTGAAGCAAAAGAAATTGATCATCTGTTGGTGCGTGCAGGTGATCGTGTAGGCGATGCGCAAGCAGAGTCTTGAAGATCTCACCTTTTTCTCTACCAGTTCACTGACTTATGAGTGACCTTACTTCGATTAGCGCCCTTCTCCCAAGTCTTTATTTCCTAATAAATTAACACATTTGTACATTCCGATCAACGATCCCAAAAATTGCATTAACTGGGTCAAGATTTACAAGAAGTAAAATAAAGGAACCCTTATGCATGTCACACTACTTCGTTTATGATCCTATTGTGGCGAGCTCATTCGCTGTGTATGCATATATCCTTCCTATGTTCAGTTGTAGCTAGAACTCATTCATTTATAATTGTGCAATTTGAATTACCTATTTTGAAATATGATCATTTGAAACATATAGACTATGCCTTCGTTGTGTGTTAAATAGTTATGCTAAATTTTGATGTCTGGAATTGCTTTGCTTATAACTTAGTATTAATACATGGGACAGTCACGGACAACTTGTGTACAAGGCTTTCAGTTCCTGCGGACGGTCGCTGGGGCACCGGGACCGATCCGGACGGAACAATTTCGATAGTCGTTTGAATCGAACGAAATGTGTGTGCAGCGGGGGCCCGCTACCTGTGTTGCACCTTATTTGTAAACCCCCTGAATTTTCAAAATTTTAAAAACTGGAATTTTTAGAATTTTCTGGAATTTTCTGGGAATTTTCTGTAATTTAAAAATAGGGTTTTAATTATTCAATAATTTTTAATTGATATTAAATAGTATTAAAATATTATGAAAATAATATTTTTGGATGTAAAATGAAAAACTGGACTTAGGGCAATTTTTCTGGAATTTATCGGGCCCCGGACCTATTTTAAAATACCTAAAAACATTTATTATTTAATTATTTAATTAATTAATGGTTTAATTATAATTATTTATTTTTTTAAATTAAATAAAACCCTAAGCCCGTTGGGCCGGCCCAGCCCGGCCCAACAGACCCGTTAAACCCAGCCCAGCCCAACCTAAACCCTTAGCGGGTCGGGCGGGTCCGCTCACCCGGAGCCCGCCGCCCGACCCGACCCGCTTCATCATCCCCTCCCCCACGACCCTGTCTCCCCGAATTCCCCGCCGGCGCCGGAAAACCCGCCGCCCGCCGCGGGCCCGTCGGCCACGACCCCACGTCCCCTCCCCTACCGACTTTTCCGGCCACGTTGCCCCGGCCAGCCCCCCCCCTCGAGCCCCTATTTATACGCCCTCCTCCGCCTCCTCTCTTCCCCCCAAACCCTAACCCCTAAACCTACTCCGGCCACCCCTCACCGGAGCCCGACCCAGCGTCACCCGCCGTCCCTGCGCCGACCTCCTCCGGCGAGCCCCTCCAGCGCCCTAGCCCCTCTCCCTCGCCGACCGGAGCCGCCTTCGAGAACCCCCTCTCCCCGCGGCTGCTGTTCTCCCCTCCGCCGGAGTCGCAGCCACCACGCCGGCGATCCCCCGCCCGGCCACAGCTCGCTCCGCCGAGTCCAGCCTTCTCCGGTGATCCCCCCCAGCCAGCGGACACGCGGACACGCGGACACAGCTCCGACACAGGATTCGGACACGAACTCGCGTGTCGGACACGGTTCAAAACCCCAGTTTTTCAAGTCCCTTCAGGTACTCATAACTTCCTGCTCGTAACCCCGATTTTGATTCCGTAAATTTCTACGCGGAGCCTGTATGACCCTCTCGGTGTCCGGACAAACCGTTCGGGGCATCGCGTCCTGTGGTGATCGTACACCGCGATCCAAAATAGGAAAAACCAGACCTTGTTTTACCCCGGAACTGGGTACGCCCCGCCAAACGGGACGAGTTGGTCGTGTGCGGTCTTCACAGACACGAGCGCCTCGTCGATATGGACGTGTGGGATTTCGCGGAAGTTGATTCGGATGTGCGTGCACACCGGAATCAACGCGTATCCGCGGACATCGCCCCGTATCCGTACTTTCTGGAACGTGCCCTAACTTTGTGTACACACGTCGGATCGAGACGAAACTTGCGCCATCGGACTCGTAGCGATACGCTGGTCCTGTGGGTCAAGTTTGGTTCGATTCTGAGAACGTTGACAAAATCGCGTGTCGTGGGCCCCACAGGCCCCGCTCGACGGGCGATTTTGTGAGCGGCTCATCGGAATTCAAATCTGAAAGTTCCGTTGGGTTCGTATCAGCGTTTCTGACCTATTGACACTAAGTTTGGTGATTTTGGAGACCGTTGACCCGGACGCATTTTTCGGTGCAAAGCGGGCCTACCGGTGGACCCCGTTTTGGCCCGAAACTGCCGTTTATGTCCTTGTCTCCAAATTGGACCCAAGGACAGGCGTTTCTAGCTGATTGATATTTTTTGGATCTGATGGTGATGTTGGTTTCAGCAACCAGAGTACCGCCTGCAATTCCCGCCGAAGTCAGAACTGCGAACCGAGCCGGAACCACAGGCAAGTGTACCTCGCCGAAACTTGCAGCTTGCTACATATTTCCTGGACTTGGTTATACATCAGTGGGCAAGTAAAGCCTGCCAATTCTTAGACATTTCTGATTATAGTATTTTACTTGATTTTCTGGTAGTTTCTTATGTAACTTGTTTAACTGCTCAACCCAGGACACCTGACACTATTCATGTGACGGAATTGCCTGAGACATACCTGGTGATTCCGTATAGGTTACATATTCATGTCATTACAGTTTACATGCTTAGATTCTAGCCTGACTCATTGCATTAGTTCAAACTTGCGTGACTTGTACCTGATATATTCTGGAACTGTGACGTGAGATTACATGGGGTGGGGAGAGTATTACCATATCAAGGCTGATTATAATGTAAATAATGTTATCGGGAGGTGTCCTAGTCTCTGATACAGAGCTTTGGCACAAGTTCTGGCTCTTCTAGAAAATACTGCTATGGTTTCTTAGACACTGATCCTGTAGTAGTCTCAGCCTGAGTATGACTAAAACTCTCACTTGCATATCACTAGCTGGTTTACATATTTACCCTGCTGTTTATTTTATTGCTGCACTGCATATGTTTTGGCTTGTATTTTCTGTACCTTGTTATGTCCCCTGAGGACCTGGAATGGACTATGTCCCCAGGTACAGCTGAAGAAAACTACCCCGAGGTGTACGGTACTGGAGCACTCCTTGGAGCAGAACAAGGAACAGGGGACGAGATAGTGGCCGAAGACTTCTCTTGAGCACCAGCTTCAGTTATACAGTATTTCCATTTCCAGCATTTTAAATTCCTGTCTTTTCTTAAATGTAACAGACTAATTCTCGGATTTGTTCCCGAGATAGCTTATTTGAGATTTCAGTATTTATTTCCATTGCATAATTTCTGGCTTTTAATCTGTGACTTTCTGTGGATGAGATTAGAAATACCTGAGACTTGTACTTAGTATTGCTAGACTACAGCTTAAGCATGCCCTGATGGATCCATTAAATTGGGTTGTCCATCGGTGCGTGCTGCTGGCCATTGCTCACGTGCTCAGTCCCTCGTCATTTTGGGACTGGGGCGTGACATGGTTTTTGTGGTGGCCCATGCAGGTCAACGACTAAATTGTTCGGTTTCAACTTATGGACCGAACAGGCCTGCAATAAGATATGATAAGTTTTTAGGATCTCATCCACTTGCTTGAATCATTTTTGATATCGGTATCGTATTCGAACTAACTTGAACTTGCATCTTGCCTTGTTTCCTGTGCGCCTCTTATTGGGTATTTTGGATACAGGAAAATGGACCCACAAGAATGCACCGAGACTCCCGTCGGAACGCCACAAGCTACAGGTGTCACCTACGACGACGACGTGACACCAGTCGGAGGAATCCCTACAACTCAACAGAGCCAGCAAGCAGGTCAACCTACCTCCCGATTCCGGCGCGATGACATCCCACCTCCGCCGCAGTTCGTCCCACCAATGCCCGTGTTCCCACCAGGACAGCCGATCGACGGGCAGCAAATATTTCAGATGATCTACGCGATGATGCAAGCACAGCAACAAGTCCAACACGAGGCTCAGCGTCGCGAAGCTAACTTCTTAAGGGACAGCATCGTAACTGCACTGGGGCAGGCCAACCTACCAGCTCGACGGCCAACTACAGGCTCAATCACTGACTTCCGTCAACTGAAGCCCCACACTTTTTCTGGAAAAGAGGAGCCCACAGAAGTTCATGAGTGGCTCACCAACATACAGCATCAACTTGAAGCAGCTGAACTTCCACGGGAACGCTGGATGACTGCCGTCCGAATGCAATTGACGGACAATGCCCATCACTGGTGGCTATCCGAGGAGACACGACTCGGACCAGACCGAGTCACCTGGGAAGAGTTCTCCAGACTCTTCCAGGAAATGTACATTCCTGCCATCGCTCGATCAGAACTGCAGGACAAATTCAATCGCCTCACTCAGGACTCCATGACGGTGGAAGAGTACAACGCAGAATTTATTCGTCTGAGCCGCTTCGCCCCCACCCTGATCCCGACTGAGGAAGAGAAGGCCGAGAAATTCTTCGACGGACTGAACGTTGAGCTGCAGAAACTAATTGGGTCCGTCGCACCAACATCATACTCGGACGTTCTTGCTGCGGCTCGACGCATAGAGCGCGTCACCAAGAGAGAGACCAGACTGAAGCGGCCTTCCCCATCCGCACCAACCAAAGCAGCACAAGAAGAATCTGCAAAGAGACCGCACCAACAGCAGAAAGCACCTACACCACAAACGGTAGTCCTCCTTACTTGTCATTACTGTGGCAAAGCAGGCCATATCGCCAAGGAATGCCGACGCAGACTAGGATTGTGTTTGGCATACGGATCCCGTCAGCATTCGGTAAGGGATTGCACTCAACGTGGAGAAGGAACACCAAGGGCGAACCAGCAAACTCCACCAGCACCTCGAGCAGCACCCTACCAGCAAGCTCAGTAGCAGCAGAGGAATCTACCTCAAGGACGAGAGCAGGCTTACGCGATGACTGTGCAGGAAGCCGATGCGAGTAAGTAATTTATAGTTATCCGCTTTTAGTCTTGTTGTAGTTCGTGCCTCTTGGTTCGTGACTTTAGCCCCAACCTAGTAAATTGCAACTTGTTAATAACAACCTGGTTTTTCATAAAAGTTATAGTTTTCACTAGATTTTCCTGGAAAGTGTAAACTTCCAATTTTAGGGAAACAGTATTTCCCTGAAGTAACTTGTGATGTATTTTCAAACGATGCTTACGACCGCGTCATCTCTGTTGACCGGTTATTCTTTGATTGCGAGGACGCAATCCTCTTAAGGGGGTAGATTGTAAACCCCCTGAATTTTCAAAATTTTAAAAACTGGAATTTTCAGAATTTTCTGGAATTTTCTGGGAATTTTCTGTAATTTAAAAACAGGGTTTTAATTATTCAATGATTTTTAATTGATATTAAATAGTATTAAAATATTATGAAAATAATATTTTTGGATGTAAAATGAAAAACTGGACTTAGGGCAATTTTTTTGGAATTTATCGGGCCCCGGACCTATTTTAAAATACCTAAAAACATTTATTATTTAATTATTTAATTAATTAATGGTTTAATTATAATTATTTATTTTTTTAAATTAAATAAAACCCTAAGCCCGTTGGGCCGGCCCAGCCCGGCCCAACAGACCCGTTAAACCCAGCCCAGCCCAACCTAAACCCTTAGCGGGTCGGGCGGGTCCGCTCACCCGGAGCCCGCCGCCCGACCCGACCCGCTTCATCATCCCCTCCCCCACGACCCTGTCTCCCCGAATTCCCCGCCGGCGCCGAAAAACCCGCCGCCCGCCGCGGGCCCGTCGGCCACGACCCCACGTCCCCTCCCCTACCGACTTTCCCGGCCACGTCGCCCCGGCCAGCCCCCCCCCCCCTCGAGCCCCTATTTATACCCCCTCCTCCGCCTCCTCTCTTCCCCTCAAACCCTAACCCCTAAACCTACTCTGGCCACCCCTCACCGGAGCCCAACCCAGCGTCACCCACCGTCCCTGCGTCGACCTCCTCCGGCGAGCCCCTCCAGCGCCCTAGCCCCTCTCCCTCGCCGACCGGAGCCGCCTTCGAGAACCCCCTCTCCCCGCGGCTGCTGTTCTCCCCTCCGCCGGAGTCGCAGCCACCACGCCGGCGATCCCCCGCCCGGCCGCAGCTCGCTCCGCCGAGTCCAGCCTTCTCCGGTGATCCCCCCAGCCAGCGGACACGCGGACACAGCTCCGACACAGGATTCGGACACGAACTCGCTTGTCGAACACGGTTCAAAACCCCGGTTTTTCGAGTCCCTTCAGGTACTCATAACTTCCTGCTCGTAACCCCGATTTCGATTTCGTAAATTTCTACGCGGAGCCTGTATGACCCTCTCGGTGTCCTGACAAACCGTTCGGGGTATCGCGTCCTGTGGTGATCGTACACCGCGATCCAAAAATAGGAAAAACCAGACCCTGTTTCACCCCGGAACTGGGTACGCCCCGCCAAACGGGACGACTTGGTCGCGTGCGGTCTTCACAGACACGAGCGCCTCATCGATATGGACGTATGGGATTTCGCGAAAGTTGATTCGGATGTGCGTGCACACCGGAATCAACGCGTATCCGCGGACATCGCCCCATATTCGTACTTTCTAGAATACGCCCTAACTTTGTGTACACACGTCGGATCGAGACGAAACTTGTGCCATCGGACTTGTAGCGATACGCTGGTCCTGTGGGTCAAGTTTGGTTCGATTCTGAGAACGTTGACGAAATCGCGTGTCGTGGGCCCGACAGGCCCCGCTCGACGGGCAATTTTGTGATCGGCTCATCGGAATTCAAATCTAAAAGTTCCGTTGGGTTCGTATCAGCGTTTCTGACCTGTTGACACTAAGTTTGGTGAATTTGGAGACCGTTGACCCGGACGCATTTTTCGGTGCAAAGCGGGCCCACCGGTGCACCCCATTTTGGCCCGAAACTGCCGTTTCTGCCCTTTCTCCAAATTGGACCCAAGGACAGGCGTTTCTAGTTGATTGATATTTTCTGGATCTGATGGTGATGTTGGTTTCAGCAACCGGAGTACCGCCTGCAATTTCCGCCGAAGTCAGAACTGCGAACCGAGCCGGAACCACAGGCAAGTGTACCTCGCCGAAACTTGCAGCTTGCTACATATTTCCTGGACTTGGTTATACATCAGTGGGCAAGTAAAGCCTGCCAATTCTTAGACATTTCTGATTATAGTATTTTACTTGATTTTCTGGTAGTTTCTTATGTAACTTGTTTAACTGCTCAACCCAGGACACCTGACACTATTCATGTGACGGAATTGCCTGAGACATACCTGGTGATTCCGTATAGGTTACATATTCATGTCATTACAGTTTACATGCTTAGATTCTAGCCTGACTCATTGCATTAGTTCAAACTTGCGTGACTTGTACCTGATATATTCTGGAACTGTGACGTGAGATTACATGGGGTGGGGAGAGTATTACCATATCAAGGCTGATTATAATGTAAATAATGTTATCGGGAGGTGTCCTAGTCTCTGATACAGAGCTTTGGCACAAGTTCTGGCTCTTCTAGAAAATACTGCTATGGTTTCTTAGACACTGATCCTGTAGTAGTCTCAGCCTGAGTATGACTAAAACTCTCACTTGCATATCACTAGCTGGTTTACATATTTACCCTGCTGTTTATTTTATTGCTGCACTGCATATGTTTTGGCTTGTATTTTCTGTACCTTGTTATGTCCCCTGAGGACCTGGAATGGACTATGTCCCCAGGTACAGCTGAAGAAAACTACCCCGAGGTGTATGGTACTGGAGCACTCCTTGGAGCAGAACAAGGAACAGGGGACGAGATAGTGGCCGAAGACTTCTCTTGAGCACCAGCTTCAGTTATACAGTATTTCCATTTCCAGCATTTTAAATTCCTGTCTTTTCTTAAATGTAACAGACTAATTCTCGGATTTGTTCCCGAGATAGCTTATTTGAGATTTCAGTATTTATTTCCATTGCATAATTTCTGGCTTTTAATCTGTGACTTTCTGTGGATGAGATTAGAAATACCTGAGACTTGTACTTAGTATTGCTAGACTACAGCTTAAGCATGCCCTGATGGATCCATTAAATTGGGTTGTCCATCGGTGCGTGCTGCTGGCCATTGCTCACGTGCTCAGTCCCTCGTCATTTTGGGACTGGGGCGTGACATGGTTTTTGTGGTGGCCCATGCAGGTCAACGACTAAATTGTTCGGTTTCAACTTATGGACCGAACAGGCCTGCAATAAGATAGGATAAGTTTTTAGGATCTCATCCACTTGCTTGAATCATTTTTGATATCGGTATCGTATTCGAACTAACTTGAACTTGCATCTTGCCTTGTTTCCTGTGCGCCTCTTATTGGGTATTTTGGATACAGGAAAATGGACCCACAAGAATGCACCAAGACTCCCGTCGGAACGCCACAAGCTACAGGTGTCACCTACGATGACGAGGTGACACCAGTCGGAGGAATCCCTACAACTCAACAGAGCCAGCAGGCAGGTCAACCTACCTCCCGATTCCGGCGCGATGACATCCCACCTCCGCCGCAGTTCGTCCCACCAATGCCCGTGTTCCCACCAGGACAGTCGATCGACGGGCAGCAAATATTTCAGATGATCTACGCGATGATGCAAGCACAGCAACAAGTCCAACACGAGGCTCAGCGTCGCGAAGCTAACTTCTTAAGGGACAACATAGTAACTGCACTGGGGCAGGCCAACCTACCAGCTCGACGGCCAACTACAGGCTCAATCACTGACTTCCGTCAACTGAAGCCCCATACTTTTTCTGGAAAAGAGGAGCCCACAGAAGTTCACGAGTGGCTCACCAACATACAGCATCAACTTGAAGCAGCTGAACTTCCACGGGAACGCTGGATGACTACCGTCCGAATGCAATTGACGGACAATGCCCATCACTGGTGGCTATCCGAGGAGACGCGACTCGGACCAGACCGAGTCACCTGGGAAGAGTTCTCCAGACTCTTCCAGGAAATGTACATTCCTGCCATCGCTCGATCAGAACTGCGGGACAAATTCAATCGCCTCACTCAGGACTCCATGACAGTGGAAGAGTACAACGCAGAATTCATTCGTCTGAGCCGCTTCGCCCCCACCCTTATCCCGACTGAGGAAGAGAAGGCCGAGAAATTTTTCGACGGACTGAACGTTGAGCTGCAGAAACTAATTGGGTCCGTCGCACCAATATCATACTCGGACGTTCTTGCTGCGGCTCGACGCATAGAGCGCGTCACCAAGAGAGAGACCAGACTGAAGAGGCCTTCCCCATCCGCACCAACCAAAGCAGCACAAGAAGAATCTGCAAAGAGACCGCACCAACAGCAGAAAGCACCTACACCACAAACGGTAGTCCTCCTTACTTGTCATTACTGTGGCAAAGCAGGCCATATCGCCAAGGAATGCCGACGCAGACTAGGATTGTGTTTGGCATACGGATCCCGTTAGCATTCGGTAAGGGATTGCACTCAACGTGGAGAAGGAACACCAAGGGCGAACCAGCAAACTCCACCAGCACCTCGAGCAGCACCCTACCAGCAAGCTCAGCAGCAGCAGAGGAATCTACCTCAAGGACGAGAGCAGGCTTACGTGATGACTGTGCAGGAAGCCGATGCGAGTAAGTGATTTATAGTTATCCGCTTTTAGTCTTGTTGTAGTTCGTGCCTCTTGGTTCGTGACCTTAGCCCCAACCTAGTAAATTGCAACTTGTTAATAACAACCTGGTTTTTCATAAAAGTTATAGTTTTCACTAGATTTTTCTGGAAAGTGTAAACTTCCAATTTTAGGGAAACAGTATTTCCCTGAAGTATCTTGTGATGTATTTTCAAACGATGCTTACGACCGCGTCATCTCTGTTGACCGGTTATTCTTTGATTGCGAGGACGCAATCCTCTTAAGGGGGGTAGATTATAAACCCCCTGAATTTTCAAAATTTTAAAAACTGGAATTTTCAGAATTTTCTGGAATTTTCTGGGAATTTTCTGTAATTTAAAAACAGGGTTTTAATTATTCAATGATTTTTAATTGATATTAAATAGTATTAAAATATTATGAAAATAATATTTTTGGATGTAAAATGAAAAACTGGACTTAGGGCAATTTTTCTGGAATTTATCGGGCCCCGGACCTATTTTAAAATACCTAAAAACATTTATTATTTAATTATTTAATTAATTCATGGTTTAATTATAATTATTTATTTTTTTAAATTAAATAAAACCCTAAGCCCGTTGGGCCGGCCCAGCCCGGCCCAACAGACCCGTTAAACCCAGCCCAGCCCAACCTAAACCCTTAGCGGGTCGGGCGGGTCCGCTCACCCGGAGCCCGCCGCCCGACCCGACCCGCTTCATCATCCCCTCCCCCACGACCCTGTCTCCCCGAATTCCCCGCCGGCGCCGGAAAACCCGCCGCCCGCCGCGGGCCCGTCGGCCACGACCCCACGTCCCCTCCCCTACCGACTTTCCCGGCCACGTCGCCCCGGCCAGCCCCCCCCCTCGAGCCCCTATTTATACCACCTCCTCCGCCTCCTCTCTTCCCCCCAAACCCTAACCCCTAAACCTACTCTGGCCACCCCTCACCGGAGCCCGACCCAGCGTCACCCGCCGTCCCTGCGCCGACCTCCTCCGGCGAGCCCCTCCAGCGCCCTAGCCCCTCTCCCTCGCCGACCGGAGCCGCCTTCGAGAACCCCCTCTCCCCGCGGCTGCTGTTCTCCCCTCCGCCGGAGTCGCAGCCACCACGCCGGCCATCCCCCGCCCGGCCGCAGCTCGCTCCGCCGAGTCCAGCCTTCTCCGGTGATCCCCCCCAGCCAGCGGACACGCGGACACAGCTCCGACACAGGATTCGGACACGAACTCGCGTGTCGGACACGGTTCAAAACCCCGGTTTTTCGAGTCCCTTCAGGTACTCATAACTTCCTGCTGGTAACCCCGATTTCGATTCCGTAAATTTCTACGCGGAGCCTGTATGACCCTCTCGGTGTCCGGACAAACCGTTCGGGGCATCGCGTCCTGTGGTGATCGTACACCGCGATCCAAAAATAGGAAAAACCAGACCCTGTTTCACCCCGGAACTGGGTACGCCCCGCCAAACGGGACGACTTGGTCGCGTGCGGTCTTCACAGACACGAGCGCCTCGTCGATATGGACGTGTGGGATTTTGCGGAAGTTGATTCGGATGTGCGTGCACACCGGAATCAACGCGTATCCGCGGACATCGCCCCGTATTCGTACTTTCTGGAATGCGCCCTAACTTTGTGTACACACGTCAGATCGAGACGAAACTTGCGCCATCGGACTCGTAGCGATACGCTGGTCCTGTGGGTCAAGTTTGGTTCATTTCTGAGAACGTTGACGAAATCGCGTGTCGTGGGCCCCATAGGCCCCGCTCGACGGGCGATTTTGTGATCGGCTCATCGAAATTCAAATCTGAAAGTTCCGTTGGGTTCGTATCAGCGTTTCTGACCTGTTGACACTAAGTTTGGTGAATTTGGAGACCGTTGACCTGGACGCGTTTTTTGGTGCAAAGCGGGCCCACCGGTGGACCCCGTTTTGGCCCGAAACTGTCGTTTCTGCCCTTGTCTCCAAATTGGACCCAAGGACAGGCGTTTCTAGCTGATTGATATTTTTTGGATCTGATGGTGATGTTGGTTTCAGCAACCGGATACCGCCTGCAATTCTCGCCGAAGTCAGAACTGCGAACCGAGCCGGAACCACAGGCAAGTGTACCTCGCCGAAACTTGTAGCTTGCTACATATTTCCTGGACTTGGTTATACATCAGTGGGCAAGTAAAGCCTGCCAATTCTTAGACATTTTTGATTATAGTATTTTACTTGATTTTCTGGTAGTTTCTTATGTAACTTGTTTAACTGCTCAACCCAGGACACCTGATACTATTCATGTGACGGAATTGCCTGAGACATACCTGGTGATTCCGTATAGGTTACATATTCATGTCATTACAGTTTACATGCTTAGATTCTAGCCTGACTCATTGTATTAGTTCAAACTTGCGTGACTTGTACCTGATATATTCTGGAACTGTGACGTGAGATTACATGGGGTGGGGAGAGTATTACCATATCAAGGCTGATTATAATGTAAATAATGTTATCTGGAGGTGTCCTAGTCTCTGATACAGAGCTTTGGCACAAGTTCTGGCTCTTCTAGAAAATACTGCTATGGTTTCTTAGACACTGATCCTGTAGTAGTCTCAGCCTGAGTATGACTAAAACTCTCACTTGCATATCACTAGCTGGTTTACATATTTACCCTGCTGTTTATTTTATTGCTGCACTGCATATGTTTTGGCTTGTATTTTCTGTACCTTGTTATGTCCCCTGAGGACCTGGAATGGACTATGTCCCCAGGTACAGCTGAAAAAAACTACCCCGAGGGATGTAATGTATGGAACGACTATCTCATTTTGCGTCCAATTTGTAAGCCCGTACGGCATCTTTATTACTTTTTGGTCAAGAGTCTGTAAACAGATGTTCATTATTAATAAAGAGAACTTTTTTATATCTCAAGGTATGATATCTTATTTGCGTACTCTGTTGCATTTGTTCTAAAGTATATCATTATGCCTAGGCCTTGTGCACACGCGCCTTACGCGTGCACGATATCACGTCTGGGGGACGATTATCGATTTAGAGAACAAAGCAGGGCGTGACAACTTGTCAATCCTCACCATATTGGCTGCAACAACCTAGATAAATAGACTTTAACTCATATTATAAGGCAGCTAGACAGAATAAATTAATAAAATATTGGAAAGACAACACTTCTCAGATTATATGAACTCCCCAAATGGTCAATATAATCGCACAAGGTAACATTTTCTTCACCTTAACAGCAAGTTCATGTAATGATCGTGATACAGCAGAGGAAAGTGCCACTACACGAAATGCATTTGGGTAAAAATAAGAGCCTTCTAGAGGGGTGGAGACAAGTAAAGATACTGTTGTTTGTGGTATTAAACGAAAGAATAAAAGTATATTTCAATGACAGGGTTTATGCGAAACCCGCGCCCTTTGGTTTATAAACAAACTTGTACAATTTAATCCTATACGAGGATGTGGGAGTATAATTTATTTAATCTGGATATAAATTGCTATAGGTGTCTGATCTGCAGTCGATCACTTTAGCCCTTGGACCACACGATGTTGAAGAAGTGTCGTGGAAGACAGGTAGCAGCTTCGAAGGTTGCAGGAGAGGGTGGATGTACGATGCCAAAGTCGTTAATCCCTACTCTTTGCCTGAGCTCCGGTCTCTCTCTCTCTCTCTCTCTCTCTCTCTTGACCTTTTGATCTGGTATTGGTTTTCTTGACCAATTTTCTGACCTTCCAATTTTTCGACCTTGTTCCCCATTGATAGGGGTCTTTATTTATAGAGTTTTGGTGACAGTGACCACTCCGTCGGTGTAAAAACCGAGGAGTGGGAAGTACAGCACCCTTTTACACAACGGTTAAAATAACCAATGCCTACGTATAGATGACCTTTTGAGTGAGCATGTGACCCGTGTCCAACTAAGGGGACAAAATACGTATATCTGCTGCAAAGATCACGGCGTAGAAGCCACGTAGGTAGGTATCCCTTGTGTATAAGAGGTTGGCGTAGAAGCCAAATGACTGTCACCCTGGCGTAGAAGCCAAGTAGGCATAGAAGCTGAATAGGCATAGAAGCCGAACAGGCATAAAAGCCGAACAGGCGTAGAAGCCGAATAGGCATAGAAGCCGAATAGGCATAGAAGCCGAATGGTCGTAGAGGCCGAGTGGTCGTAGAGACTGAGTGGGCGTAGAAGCCGCGTGAGCACAGATCCTGAATGGGCATAGAAGCCGCTGCGTACCGTGCCAGAGTGCTGATGTGGACGTCTTAGCCGGAATTACGGCTTTTGAAGATATAATCAAATCTCTTGCAGAGATTTGCCACCATCTTATGCATTAAATGCGGATGCGTGTTTTGAAGGTCTGCATCCCTTCTGTGCATCCGTCGCAGAGACGTGCCTTGAGAGAAACTATCACCGCTCTGTGCAATTAGACGTGGAGACGTGCCTCGAGTCCCGTACGAAGTGCAGCTTTTGACGTGGCAGGCGGTTTGTCTACTGTGGAGCGTAAAACAGCTAATGTTTGCCTGTGTAAAATAAGACAGCGTATTCCCTTGTACGCGAAAGAGCGGTTTACGCTGAGGGGACTTCAGTAAACGACGGTTTGGTGATGTTTTAACCAAATCCTCTGCATTAAATGCAAAGATCCTCCATCATACTGTGGGACGCGTCCCGAGGGGTCTGCCATCTTTTCCAGCCGTCGTCTGGGTAGCCGTGCAGCACTTTTTGTCAGGAGTCAGAGGTCAGATTCACTGCGTGACTTGACAGGTTCATTTCGGGGAAGACGAAGCGTTCCTCGTACGCTTTAACGCTGCTTTGAGAGCGGATGAGTTTTACGCCATGGAGGCGATGAAGAACCCTGTTTACGCTGGAGCGGCCTGGACGTACTGCACTTACGCGGATGGTCCTTTGAGCTTATTCTTCACGCTGTGTTTTAGCGGAAAAAGCTCTGTTGCACGCTTGATGGCTCTGAAGGCCTCTGTTTACGCTGTTCTGCATCAAGAGGCTGCGTAGATCCTCCCAGCGTATTTTTTATGCTTCTACAAGACCCCCTTCAAAGCTTTTAAATTTCTCGGAATTTGAAACGCTTTGAATAAAACATGAACGGCCCCTCGTGACTCGAAATATTTCTGAATGGAGCGTTGAAACGGTCAATGCTGACTTTATGGCGGATTTATTGGGGACCGCTGTGATCTCTTTCGCCTATAAAAGGCTGGGGGGGTTAACCTGTTCTCCCCACATTCCCATCACCATGCAGAGATGATCGCCGAAGTTCGTCGGGTCGACCTGAGGAAGAAGGAGATCATGTTCTTCCAGCATGTAGGGAGCCGAAAAAGACGGCGTCTTCTAGCAAGTGTCCACTGCAATGATGGATCATGGAAGGATATCTTAGCCTCCCTTGCTCAGGATAATCAGCAACTTTATATGGCGTTTGCCCAGGAGAGAGGAAGGGTCGTCTTTGACCACACAGCTTGCAAGTGCTGTCTTCTCTCGTTGCCTCCGGTGACGAGAGTCAGACAAACTCGCTCTGTCCCGGCTTGAGCGACGCACGGAGCATGGGATCTGCAAAATCTATGCAAGCCCCAACTCTGTCGTGCCCGCCGGTGATCATTTTCTTGGAAGAAGAAGACCTCCACCCATGCGAGAACCTGTCAGAACAGATTCTGGGTGCGATCTTCAGACGATGATGGGGGACTCCTTTTGTCGACGGAGTTTCCCTCAGATATAATCATGAAAAATAGAGAAAAACCCTTGTAGATTAGATTTTCCTCATATGTAATCATGATTTTGATTTTAATAAAATTGTCTTCTTCTTCATATGATCATCTTGCCATATATTGCTGTGAAGTTTGATTATGCGTAGCTTTGACACGTCTGAATCTTTACGTCGACTCTGATAAAAAGAGTATTAGGCCCTGTCTTTTACGCATAACGAATAGTCCATAGAACGCCGTTTAAGCATTTTGAATATTTAGAACTATCCTGTTGCTAGGACTGAGGGACCGCGTAGAGCTCTGAACTGTTGCTTCTGATGAACAGAACTTTGTTCAGACTTCGTCTTCAAGAATGATCTCTCGAAACTCCCTTGGAACAGGGTCGAGGTTTTGGCTGTCAAACTGAGTTTGCCATCTTGATAGACGAGATATTCATACTGGAGTCTGGATGAACCTCCAATTTTGGACCCGAGAAGAGTAATTTCTCAATGTTTAAACTCTGTATGCTTCGGGTACTTGGGATGCTCTGGGTCGAGAACGAGTATCTTTTGTGTGAACTCTTGGCAATTGACCGCTTTGGGGACTGTTCGAATATGCAAAAAGTCATGGAGCGTGAAATCATCAGTCTGTAGCCTCTGGGCGTAAAATACCATCGAGCGTGAAATCGTAGACTTGTGGTTCCTGAGCGTGAAGTCGTAGGTTTGTTGACTCTCGAGCATAAAAGCTACCGAGCACAAAGGCATCCGGGCATAAAACCATTGACTCATAGCTGTCGAACGTAAAGCCGTAGATTCGTAGCTGTCTAGCGTAGAAAGCTCCTTTAGCGTAGAACTGTATATCTGTAGCTCCTGAAAAGAAAATTTCTTCGAGCGTGAAGTTTGCGGATATGTTGCTTCTGAGCGTAAACTGAGCGCCGCCGAGCATGAGATCATCGATTTGGTATCTGCTGAGCATAAAGTCATAGGTTTGTGGCCTCTCGAGCATAAAAGCTACCGAGCACAAAGGCATCCGGGCGTAAAACCATAGACTTATAGCTTGCGAGCGTAAAACCGTAGATCTATTGTTGTCGAGCGTAGAAAGCTCCTTTAGCGTAGAACCTGCTGAACCGTCTTGCACGAATTTTTTTTCGAATTTGCTGACTGTCCGTCTTTCAAGGGTAGTGGGCTGACGTAGCATCCAATCATAACCCACTATTAATTGCGGGATTTGGTTAGGGTCTCGAGGAGACCGTCCGAGGATTCGAGGAGTCGACCCGAACTCTATATATATCCCAAACTTTTGAGAGAAAAACTTTTTATCTGTCTTGTGCGAAGGAGAGCTTTTGACTGTTCAAGTTTTTCTTCGTTCCTTCTCCGAGCACTTCGAGTCTTCAGAAATGGCGCCGAAACAAACCCCCTCCGCTAAGGGAAAGAGTATAGGTTCTTCTTCTCATTCTTCTGCCCCAGCGAAGGAGTCTTCGGTCGGGCAAGGTGAACTTCCTTCTGAGCGAAGTATCCCGCCGACGAGCAGCGCACCCGGTCTTAGAGGTAGAGCCTTTGGGATGACAAAAATGACGAAAAATCCTTCGCACACGTTGAACGTGACCGCGCTAGGTCGTCTTCTGTGCTGATAGCCTCTTTTGAGGAAGATGATGCACGGAGACGTTTTCATCTTTTACGCCCATATTTCTAATGTGCCAGCGTAAAGACTCCATATTTTCGTAGTTCTGAGCGTAAAAGCTCTGGCTACCGAAAATTGGCGTATATCGTAAAATTTGAGTTTTACGCTTGTGGAGGGGACTTCCGGCGTAAAATAACCAAATTTGTACAATCCTGCGTAGAGCACAGACTGTCGTTTCTTTGGTCTGTATGTTTGTGCAAGATTTGTAATGACATATTTTCCTTGCACTTTTGCAGTTGATTTGGGTGAGTCTCCACTGGCCGAGGTGATGGGCTCCGCTGCCGGGATGCTGCACTCGAACTACCTGAAGGATCTGTCCCACGTGGCATTTCCCATCTCCGGACCCCAGTATCCTGAGGGAAGGGAGTTTTTGATATCGTCTCAGAGCGAGCGGACGCTGTTGAATATGATCAACGGAGAGCCCCTGACATACGTAGACGGGGAGCAGTACATAAAGCCGGCTTTCCTCTTTGGGGACATGATTGACAAACAGTCCCAGACGAAGCCCAAGAGGGATCCCTGAGTTTTTCCTGCCAGGAATTTGGTCTTGTATCTGCCAACGATGCCGAGGGATTATCCCATCTCGGCTTTCTTCCACGCGACGCATCCCAGGAAGATGTCGTGGACGCTGACTCCTGATCTTCACGGCAAGCCGGGGAAGATCTTTCATCTGAAATGAGCTGACCAGGGGTCGTTTGTCAGTAGCCCTTCCGGCGTTGTGACGTTGTTCAGGGGACTATGCCCGGGCAGTGTCCCGAGTGAAGACAGCTCAGTGATCCAGCCTATCCAATTGCCGACCTTCTGCAACGACTTCATGGGACGAGGCGGGGTATATCCCAAGGAGAATCCTCGGTGCAATGGGTGGATCACCCCAACAAACTCCCGATGGACTTGCCTAGTTAACTGGGCTTTGAAGCACTTTCGGAGAGAGCTGGAGGGCATTGGACTGTATGCCGCTGTGAGTACGACGAGCGTCGGGTTGCCTCCCAATCCTAATTTGTTCTTGGCACTGATGGAGCGATACATTTCGCTCACTGGCACCTTCGCCACTCCACTGAGGGAGCTGGGATTGGCCCTTCATGATATGGCAGTTGTCTCGAGACTGCTGATGGGGGATACCCCATATGAGAGTATGTTCCCACCAACCGGGAGTTGGTGGACTTGGACCCTCGGGTGGCGGAAGTGTATCAGGAGCTGATGTGTCAATACTTCGTGTGCACCGCTTTTTATAACGAGCCTTCTGATTTGGCTCACACCACCAAGTGGATGTCCTACCTCTTCTTCCACCGAGCCAGGGCCGCCAAGTCGGAGAAAGCCTCGGGGGACAAGAATGAGCCCGTGAACTGTTTGGGCGTGCTTAGTGCCCAGGTCGTGGAGGATCTTATGGAGGAGGCTAAAGCTCCGGATCAGATTCTCTTTGAGGGGGTAGGAAAGTACCCCGAAGGTACTAAGGCCTGTAGTTACTTGAGACGTTGTCGCAGGCCTCTGTCTAAGGAAGCCCAGCTGGCTGGTTTCCTCTCCATATGGCTGCGTTGAGTAGTAGTGCCTGGTACTGCGTCCGCGGACCGCATTCACCGAAATATCCTGTGGCCGGCAGTGCGCCTGGTGTTTGGGGCAAGACTGGGCTTGCTTCCTGCCATGGTGTGCCGTATACAGGCTGGCCTGAGAGCCATGACTGATGGGTTGCTCATCGATGAAGCTCGGCGTGAGAGTTTTCCCAGGGTGGAATTACCATACCTGTATTTGATGGGATGGTTAATTCTCCACAATCCTCGGGTGATGTCTCCTGGCTCCGGTAGCAGCTCGGGGGGTATATTCTTGCTGAATTACAAGGACTCTCCCTGGAATGTGAGCACAGTTTTAGACTGTCGGCTGGTGTTGAACCTCAGCCACGGCTGGAAGCTCCTCTGTACTCCCCCTCCTGTATCAATCAGGGACGAGGCTTGAGGATTCAGGTGGAGAGAAGACTGATCTTTCTCCGAAAGCTTTTAATTGGTTGGTCTGCATTAGACCCTCCCATCTGCTGTACAGGAGCAAAGATCATTGCTTCTTCGAGCCCTATTTGCCAGGCAGTTCGGGTACAATCAGTTGCACGTGGGCAATGCCGTCACTAGCTTCAGGTCCAGGGGCGAACTCATTGATGGAGCTAGAGGGTGGCGATATTTTATTATGGGTTGTACGGGAGCAATCTTCATTGTGCCGGTCGTTACAACCTCCACGGAGCTCCGCATTCTCCATCCTTATGCCCAGTTTTATGTGGCGATTAACACCTTCCATCATGATTTTGACATGCGTGGAAGCTTCAGGGTGCCTTCTCCCAAGCCTGGGGGAAGAGTCGAAGTCCCCTCGGTTTCTTCGGACGAGGGTGAGGAGTCTGGCACTCCGGATGAGCCTCTGGTGTCGGTACCGAGGTGTGAAGTGCCTCCGCCTGCGGGGGCTTTGGTAGTCTCTTCTGGGAAGCGACGGGCTTCTGGTCCGAAGGAAGCTTCTCTTCGTAAGAGGAGGAAGGAGACGGTTGCTCGTCCTCTCCGCATTCTTGGTGTTGAGGCTCCCGGGAGTGAGCCTGCATCTCCCCATGTCAGGGATGATTCTTTGGCTGGAGGTTCCTCGCCTTTTAGAGAGGGACCTTCTACAGTTCCGGCCGGCGGCGCCGGAGAATCCTCGCTAGAGGTTGCTGTCATGGCTACTGCTCCAAGTAGTGGAACGAGATTGCCTGTGTGGCCGAGGCAGATGGGAGAATCTTTCCCTAGACCAGCAACAGATAAAACTCCCGCCGTGTCGGTGAGCACGCCTAGCGAGATTCCAGCTGACGAACCTCGACTGCGTCTTGGTGAAGGCTTGACGAAACTCTTGGCGATGTCGGTCGGCCCACCTCCTTCTCCAGGTATGACAGTTCGCATTGCGTCATTAAGGCGTGGTTTAGCTACATCGGCTGCAGATGCGTCGTATATGCCGTTGGCTCCGGATAAATATCGTCTTTATGTCTCCCTTTAGAAAGATTACCATCATACTGATATCAACTTTCTTGTCCTTTTCTCAGGGGATGGCGTCCACGGAGAGCACAGCGTTGAAGCGCCTTCTGGCTCTGCTTCGGCTCCTGGCGATGATGTGGAGGCGCCCGACTTCGAGGAGGAAATGTCCTCGGGGGCTAGCTCGCCCAGAGTAGTTTCGTCGTCTCAAGAGGAGGACGAAACCGTCATCGTGACCTCGCCCCTCGCGATTATGCCGATGACTTCGATTGTTGTCGTCGCACCTTCTTCGGTCGCGCCACGCATCGAGGCGGCGGCTGTGGCCACCTCGTCTGCAACTATCCCTGGAGAGGGACTTGCTGATATCGCGGCCACTCCTGGCGTTCAGTCGGATCTAGTTGCATTGACCGAGCAACATACCAGCCTCTTTTACACCGGTTTGAAAAATGATGATGTCAATGGTGTTGGCGAAGAGTCTAGATTTCGAGTGCCTGAAGAAGACTTCTCAATTTTCGATCGGGGCCATCAGGGAGCTCGGCGATCCTGGGGTAGCTGACGCCCTGGAGGCGGTGGTTAATGGTTTAGAGCAACCCATTAATGAATACTTGCAGCTGACTCGGGGCAGCTTCGATGCTGAGGTCCAGACCAGGTATGACCACATGACTGCGCGGCTCACTACCAAGCTGGAAAGCCTAGACAACTCCATCAAGACACATGAGCTGGAGATGGATAGAAGAAAAGCTGTCGTGGAAGAGGCTCTCGCTCTTGAGATGAAGTGCCGATCCAAGCATGAAGGGAATGCAGCGAGGGCCTCCAAGCTGAGGAAAAAACTCGCTCGGGCAGAGGAGTGGGCTTCTCAATCGTTGGCGGGTCTAGACGTAGCGACTGGTCGATTGAGCGCGGCGCGACGGGATTTGGACCGTGCAGAAGCTGCCCGCGCGGGCTGCCTTCGGGCAAGGGCTGAGCTGTCCTGTATGAATACCCCTGAGGCACGGCTGGATCGGGCTCGCGCCGATGCCTTGGTTCTTAGAAATGAGAGGATAGCTGCTCTAGAGCGGCTGATTCGCGATCTGACTACTCCGCCATCATGATGTATCCTTTCTCTTTTTGCTTCCCCAGATATAATTCTGCTCTCTTTTGGGAATAAATAAAAGCTACTCTTTTCTGACTTTTGTGGACCTATCATTTCGGAATGTAAATGACAGTTTTTAGGTGAGAGTGATATCTGATGATAAACTCTCAATAAACTTTTAGCGGGACATATCTGTTCAGAGGTCATACGGACATGATAGAATGTCACCCAACTAATTGCGTTCTGGAAGTAGTTTTGTCAGAATTGAGATCCTCGCTATATTCCACTCGAGCAGGAGAGATTAAGCATAGTACCTTTTCAGGAATTTGCCGTTGATAGGAGCCATTAACAGGTCTCCATTAGGCTGGGGTATCCTGTAGGCGCCTTTCGAGAACGTTGTCTCGATCACATAAGGGCCTTCCCACTTGGGCTGGAATTTGCCTTTACTTCTGTGAGTAAGAATCATCGGCCTTCTTACGGCTAGAACTAGCTCGCCGACTTTGAACACTCTTTCCTTTACTTTATGATTGAAGGTTTTGGAAATGCGTGCTTGGTAGAGTGCGATGCGCTGTTGAGCTTGTAGGCGTTTCTCGTCTAATCCTTCTAGCTCTTGGAGCCTTAACAGGTCATTCTTTTCTCGAGTCAGCTCACTAGTCACGGCTATCCTGAGTGATGGGATCTGGATTTCAATGGGGAGAACTGCTTCGCTCCCGTAGACCAGCGAGAATAGGGTACAACCTGTCGGTGTTCGTACCGTTGTGCAGTATGTCCCGAGATATTCGCCCAGCTTCTCATTCCAATCTCTCTTGTTTGAAGAGACGAATTTCTTCACGAGTTTGATAATGATTTTGTTGAAAGCTTCCGCCAAACCATTAGCAGCTGGATAATATGCCGTAGAGGCAATATTGTGTATCCGATTTTTATCGTAAAATCGATGAAACGCTTGGCTGATGAACTGAGGCCCATTGTCGTGAATTATCCTCCGGGGCACCCCGAAGCGATAAATGACATGATGCTTGATGAAGCTGATCACATTAGACGCCTTCACCTCAGCGAGGGGGATCGCCTCTGCCCATTTGGAGAAGTAATCCGTGATGGCCAGTATGAACTGGTGACCGCTGGAAGAAGACGGGTGAATAGGACCAATGATATCCATACCTCATGCTTCGAAAGGCCAGGACGCAACCGTAGGATGTAGATATTCAGACGGTTGATGTATGAAGTCTGCATGAACCTGACAGGCTCTGTATTGTCTTGCATACCGTATTGCATCTGCGATCATAGTTGGGCCAGGATGTCGAAGTTGTATGGCTTCTCTAAACCTTTGCTTGGAATGTTTTTTACAGGTTTATCAAAGCGCACTTCTTTTTGCTTCCCCTTCTCCGCCGGAGTTGGTTTTGAAGGACTGATATCTGGTATGACGGGACCTTGCTCTGAAGGTTTGGCCGCTGGAGCGTCTGCCGATGCACCTTCCTGGCTTGCTCCGTAGTCGTTGAGGTAGGCCTTCCCTGAACGGGTTGCAGCAAATACCTCGTCTTCGTCTGATGCCGAAGAAGTCGCGATCATATGGCATGGCCTGTATTTGGAGCTCTTTTTGGATGTAGGCTTAGTAGCCTTAGTTTCTTCCTCGAACTCTGCCACCAAATCTGGATGAACCCACATAATCTCGCCTTGCCGAGTAGTCAGGGGTACCAGGTTATGACTTTGATCCCTAGCTGGAGGGAGATTGACGATGTTCATCGTTGTCCGGGAGATAGGTGCAACACCATCCGGGATCTTTTGGGGAGGCAGATTGCCAAACTGTAGAGAGATCATGTTGGCCGTGACCGTCTTCTCGGTGTTGTGCAGGGTGATGGCTTTAGCATCGATTAACCCCTGGATCTTCCTTTTCAGTATGTAACACGTCTTCGTCGGGTAGTGTACGTATCTGTGGAAGACGCAGTATTTGGGGTCGTTAGTATTGCCGACTTCCTGGGGCCGCCTCAGCTCTGGAAGGGTGATCTTGTCACTTTTGACGAGACACTCGAATATACTTGGGATATCGTCGTCGTCGAAAGAGTAGACTTCGATGGGCCTGGAAGTCCCGGGTTTCATTTGCGTGGTTGCCGCAATCTTTGGTCTGGCCGTATTGATTGCCAGGGCTTCTTTCCCTTTGGGACCACGAGGATGGTCGCTGCTAGGAGATGACCTCTTGCCTCTGTCAGAGGCGGAGATCATGATGCCATTGTCGCGCGCCTTGCGACCGTTGTCTTCGGCGGCTACTGCCGAGATGATGAACGAGGGCCAATCATGGAACTGATATGATCCCGTGAACACCGAGACCACGGAAAGGAGGTTCTTCCTGCAAATGTCTACCAATGCAGAGTCGGGAACTCCTGGAGGCATCTGTAAGGTGGCCTGACAAAAACGTTCGATGAAGATGCGAACGTCCTCCTTTTCCTTCTGCTTGACTTCGATGAGAGAGTAAATAGACATGTCCATTCCTCCCTCGTAGAATCGTGTAAAGAATAAAGCTCTGAAGTCCTCGAAGGAAGTAATGCAGTTATCCGCCAAGCTACGGTACCACTGATAGGCTACTCCTGAGAGACAGCCTTTGAATACCCGAGTGAGGAGGGCGTCGTTCCCTTGTAGCAACACCGTCATCATACTGAAATAGTTCATGTACTGGCTTGGTGATATTTTTCCCTCGAACAGGGCCATAGTCTGAGGTTTGTACCTCGGCGGGAAAGGGACCTCCTCCCAGATAGCTGGGTAGGGCTGGTTGATTCGCAGTTTCTTGAGCTGATCTTTGTGCTTCAAGGCGTCGAACTGGGCTTTCAACTCCCGTACTGCCTGCATCGGATTTTCAGTCGGAAGCGGGGCCACGGAGTGGTGCGGAGTTGGTTGTATCATAACTCCAGCGGGAGGTAAGGCATTCTCTGAGTGAGGAAGCGGAGGAACTGCTGACTCTTGATCTAGCGCAGGCTCTTGGCTCGGGTTGGATGGTGGTAAGTCCACCCCCACACGTATCTGAGTTGGCGGGACTGATGCTTGAGCCATGGCAGTTGCGTGCTGAGTTTGCATCATCTGGTGCATGTTCTCCATCATAGATTGCATTTGTTTCAGAGATGTCTCCAGTATAATGATGTGTTGTTCCGCGTTCCCTGACGGCGAAGCTTCCTCGCAATCATCTTCAACGGCGTAAACTCCCATCTCCCTGGGTGTCATTGAAGGATTAGTATAGGTCGCTGTAGAAGTCGACTCTACACTTTCTGCCTCTGATTCGGGGGCTTGGCGACCCCCAGCGTCGGAATCAGAAGAGGATGAAGCTGGTTGTCGTGACCTCTCACGAGTATTTTGGAACACCCCGGCTTCAGCATTCCTAAGGAGCTCACTGAACCTCCTTCGGCTCGGGGGCCGGGAGGGATGACGTCTTGAGCTCGACCCTCCTCTACGTATGTGCGAAGCCATATTCACAGATGCATGCGCGGGTTCCTCTTCCTGGAAAGACTGAGAGTAGCTCAATCGGTCGAAAACCGACCGTTTTGCTTTAGAACAGCAGCAGTCAATCACAATTTTATGACTATTACAACATTGCTCGCTAGGGGGCGTAATAGACATGTTGGAAGGTCCCTTTTCCTTACGCTTCTAGATTAGATATGCGCGCAAGTCAGGAGGAGTAGAGGAAGAAGACGAAGGCTTGTTTTTTCTGTTCCCATCATTGGGTATGCGGATATTGGGCACCCCGGTTTTCCCTGTGCCACCTGTGTACAACAGGTTGGCCATCTGGGCGGCAGATAATCCCCTGGGAGGGTATCTTTCTGCAATCTGAGCTTGTTTTACATTGAGGGACTGTGCCTGGCATAAATTAGAGATTCGCTCAGTCTGGCGTAAAGCTGGAGAGGCCCTCAGTCGGCCATCGGCTTCTCGCATAATCCGGAGGGTAGGCAGATTGTTCCCTTGCTGGCGTAAAGGCCGAGAAGTTGAGTACTTGCCTATTTGCTTCCCCTTGCGGAGATCACAGTGCTCATCTGGTTTACCGTAGAGGTCAGATGTTGTCTTGCACGTGGAGCATGATCTGTACCTCCGATTTGGCGTTGAGGCACCATCGAAAGTTTTGTCTGTACCGCGCGTAGCGGGAGACTGATTTCTGCGCGTAAAGCGCAGTGGATACTCCTGGGTTAGC
This sequence comes from Iris macrosiphon, assembly GCA_036927795.1. Lineage (NCBI taxonomy): Eukaryota > Viridiplantae > Streptophyta > Magnoliopsida > Asparagales > Iridaceae > Iris > Iris macrosiphon. The sequence goes on from JAYESA010000713.1 coordinate 27,151, forward strand.
GCTGAGGCTTTGCCCGAAGTTTTGTCTGTACCGCGCGTAGCGGGAGACTGATTTTTGCTCGTAAAGCGCAGTGGATACTCCTGGGTTAGCGCTGAGGCTTTGCCCGAGGTTTTTTCTGTACCGCGCGTAGCGGGAGACTGAATTTTACGTGCGGGGTACGGACGGAGCGATGCTAGCACCTCATTGGTCGGAGAGATCGGAGAGTCCACAGGAACGGCGAAGGATGTCCTGGGCATCCACACTTTGCGCAGCTTCCTATTGTCTTGGACGGAGAGAGAGTGAGAGCTACCCCCAGTTCGAAGCATGTCTTCGTAGGCAGACTGGTCGAAATGAACGACCAGTGTCTTCTTTACGGTTCCTACAGATACCGCATCGCGTTGAGCAATTACTTCCTCGTCAGAAGAGAAAGACGTCCCCAGCAGAGTCGCCATCTTGTTTGTGGTATTAAACGAAAGAATGAAAGTGTATTTCAATGACAGGGTTTATGCGAAACCCGCGCCCTTTGGTTTACAAACAAACTTGTATAATTTAATCCTATACGAGGATGTGAGAGTACAATTTATTTAATCTGGGTATAAATTGCTATAGGTGTCTGATCTGCAGTCGATCACTTTAGCCCTTGGACCACACGATGTTGAAGAAGTGCCGTGGAAGACAGGTAGCAGCTTCGAAGGTTGCAGGAGAGGGTGGATGTACAATGCCAAAGTCGTCGATCCCTGCTCTTTTCCTGAGCTCCGGTCTCTCTCTCTCTCTCTCTCTCTCTCTTGACCTTTTGATCTGGTATTGGTTTTCTTGAGCAATTTTCCGACCTTCCAATTTTTTGACCTTGTTCCCCATTGATAGGGGTCTCTATTTATAGAGTTTTGGTGACAGTGACCACTCCGTCGGTATAAAAACCGAGGAGTGTGAAGTACAGCACCCTTTTACACAACGGTTAAAATAACCAATGCCTGCGTATAGATGACCTTTTGAGTGAGCATGTGACGCGTGTCCAACTAAGGGGACAAAACATGTATATCTGCTGCGAAGATCACGGCGTAGAAGCCACGTAGTTAGGTATCCCTTGTGTAGAAGAGGTTGGCGTAGAAGCCAAATGACTGTCACCCTGGCGTAGAAGCCAAGTAGGCATAGAAGCCGAACAGGCGTAGAAGCCGAACAGGCATAGAAGCCGAATAGGCACAGAAGCCGAATGGTCGTAGAGGCCGAGTGGTCGTAGAGACTGAGTGGGCGTAGAAGCCGCGTGAGCACAGATCATGAATGGACGTAGAAGCCGCTGCGTACCGTGCCAGAGTGCTGATGTGGATGTCTTAGCCGGAATTACGGATTTTGAAGATATAATCAAATCTCTTGCAGAGATTTGCCACCATCTTATGCATTAAATGCGGAGACGTGTTTTGAAGGTCTGCAGCCCTTCTGTGCATCCGTCGCAGAGACGTGCCTTGAGAGAAACTGTCACCGCTCTGTGCAATTAGACGTGGAGACGTGCCTCGAGTCCCGTACAAAGTGCAGCTTTTGACGTGGCAGGCGGTTTGTCTACTGTGGAGCGTAAAACAGCTCATGTTTGCCTGTGTAAAACAAGGCAGCATATTAACTTGTACACGAAAGAGCAGTTTACGCTGAGAGGACTTCAGTAAATGACGGTTCGGTGATGTTTTAACCAAATCCTCTGCATTAAATGCAAAGATCCGCCATCATACTGTGGGGCGCGTCCCGAGGGGTCTGCCATCGTTTCCAGCCGTCGTCTGGGTAGCCGTGCAGCACTTTTTGTCAGGAGTCAGAGGTTAGATTCACTGCGTGACTTGACAGGTTTATTTCGGGAAAGACGAAGCATTCCTCGTACGCTTTAACGCTGCTTTGAGAGCGGATGAGTTTTACACCATGGAGACGATGAAGAACCCTGTTTACGCTGGAGCGGCCTGGACGTACTGCACTTACACGGATGGTCCTTTGAGCTTATTCTTCACGCTGTGTTTTAGCGAAAAAAGCTCTGTTGCACGCTTGATGGCTCTGAAGGCCTCTGTTTACGCTGCTCTGCATCAAGAGGCTGCGTAGATCCTCCCAGCGTATTTTTCATGCTTCTACAACTGCAGCTTCTAAATCGCGAACAGAGATGAGCCTGATACCATAGTCAAGCATAAAAGACCAAATGTTTAGTTAGTCAACATGTGATGTCATAACCATTAAAAATGCACCTTATTCTATTGGATTATTAATGCACGATGGTAAGAACATAAATTAAATAAAATCTCTCACAGGACTACAGGAATCTACATGCATTATTCTATATTACTTTCATCCGAGCATATGAAAAACACATCCAAAGAGATAGAATTTTCTTTCTTTATTAACTAGTTGTTAGTCATTATGTTCGTGAAAATATCTTCCATTCCTCAAAAAATAGACAAGTCGTCACTTTTTTACTAAATTTTTTTTGTAGGTCAAAGTTACACGATCTTCATGCCCTTGGCACTCATTTAAGGTTGTAGGAATTCTCTAGAAGTTCCCTCTAGAAGTTTCCATAAAACAAAATAACACAAATTCAAAACTACAAAAGAAAAAATGGCGGTGTCTTAGATAACGCATACTAAATCATAGTGAATCCTCTAGATGTTTCCATAAAAGAGAAACTAAACTAACATAATTTAGAAAATAAGTGAGTAGCCATAAATATTCATGTGTTACTGAATATAATATTATAATCATGATTCTAACTCCTTATTTAACTCCTATTTTAATACTCATAAGCTAGGTTGTCAACTCATAATACATATCGTATATAGATTTGTTTGTGTATCATATCGTGTATTGTGTATCATATGGTGTATCGTATGACATACTAACTCTAAGAGTTGAGATTATACTTCTAAATTCATATAGGAACATGATTTAATATAATTTTCTCATAAATTTATATTTGAAGGCATTACCAAGATGGGAACTGAGTTGAGGTTAAGTTCAGTAGGTTGAGAGGTGTTGTGTTGATTATGGTGAGAGTGTCTGCTATGTGTGGAAAAATCAGCAAGTGCAGTAAGTGTGAGGAATGTGAAGAATGGGTGTCAGGGGAGAGTTGATGAGGTATCAGTAGGTGAAGGTGTGTGTTGGGTGCTTGAGGGATGAAGGAGTTGCAGGTTGGTATCTCAGTTGTTGAAGGATGGGGTTGCAGTGTTTGCTGTACTGGAGGGTATCAGTTGCCTTCAAGTGCAGGCAGAAAAGCCATCTTAAGCAGTTGGTACCTGCTGTGCTGCCAGATGTGGGGTAATGTGTTCAGATGCAACACAAGGTAGGCTTCTGGATACTGGGAAAACTTGGTACTGCAATGGGTTTGATACACTTAGGGGTACAGACTGAAGTGAGGGGAAAAGTACCCGTAGTTGAAGGCTCGGGAATGACTGTGACAGCAGATGTGTGTGCATATGTGTGTGTGGATGAGAGGGGGAGGACTTAGGCAAGAGCAGGGGTGCCTACTGGGTAGCTTAGGTTGCAGTTCACCTTCAGTCTTAAATGACTGGTTGATATGTTATGTTGCTCGAGTATGTGCAGAACCAGGCAACAAGCTTGGAAAGGGCAGTGTGGTTCACTGTACCATGGTGCACACTGGATGTGAGCTCGGTTAGGGGTCTGCAGGCCTATTTTTGATCTGAGCATGAGTTTAAGGGGAGGTTGATGTCTTGGTATCACTACAATACAGTGAGGCAGTGATGAGTTCAGGCCACAGAAGGGAAGTGCAGTGGTATTAAGGGTCTGTGCAAGAGCAAGGAGTGGTGCAATGTTAGTGTAACAGTGAGGTATGAGGATGTAACAGAGGGAAAATGCTTAGACGTTCAGGAGGTTGCACAGTGTGTGCATAAATTGGGAGAAGAAGGAGCTCGGGTTCAGACCTGAGTTGGGGGTGAGTTTGGACATGGGCTAGGTGAGTTCAGACCTGGTACAGTAGGGTATTTGTGAGTGTATCAATATGGGTATCAGTGAATTAGTATAGTGAGTTGTCTAGATAGAGTGTATCTATGTGAATCTAATAAGTTGGTATCAAGATATAAGGTATTAGCTCTTGAACTAAGGTAATGGGTATTTCTTTGTAAGCAAGTGAATTAGAGTTGGGGATGTCATTTAAGTGTGTTAATGAGTGAAGTATAAGGCTAGTGTCATGTGACACTAAGAGGGTGGGTTGAGTGTCACCTATAGTGCCAATAGTTAGGATACCAAGTAATAGGATTTGGGTATCAAATCAGATATTGGTATTGTTATACCAATAAGTATTAAAGAGGGTATTAAGTTATTATTCAAGACACTAAGATACAAAGGTATGTGTCAAGTTTGGGGTAATAGTTTTATACTGTGGGTCTAAAGTTGAGGCCAAGGTAAATGTAGTATGGATACCTAGCTGAGGTATTAGGTACTAGTGAGGTATGGGTTATAAGTAGTATTAAGGTATTTATATACTAAGGTAATACTAGATAATACTAGTATAATTATAAGTTATAGCTTGTTTGATGTCAGAGAAATAGTCAATAACTTTTTGTATGGGATATATGAAATGTAACTTAAAAGAAAAGGCACAAAAAAATTATTTGAGTTCAGATAGATAGACAAGAACTTTTTGTATGGGATATCGCAATTGGTGGTGGAATCCAAGCTCTTTTTGCACATACCTAGAGAACACAATTGAGAATGACTCAGTAATTAACTAGAGTATCTGAAAAAAAATAATAGATGACCAACAAATACTAGGGCCAAATCAAAATATCTACCTGTCTTTTATACCAAAACCCATGAGAAAATTATCATGTTTGATGTCCCTATGCAGAAAAGCTATTGAGTGTACATATTCTATCTTGTTCATCAGCACAACAGTAGCATAGGAAAATTGGTCCCGAGACGACATGAGAAACTTTAAATTAGTGAACAAATTTTAATTACTAATATTATACTTACAATACATATATGATTATGATAGTCAAACCAATTTCATATTTGCACACAACTTTAAAATGAATATGGTGTATGTGGTGTATCGTGTTGGACTCATGTTGTTCATGTTGTCGTTTAGGTGCCACGAGTAATCCTTGGGATATTGAAAGAGATGACATTACACACAAATAAAATATAAAAAGAATGAAAGAAATCTTATTTTCAGTTCACAGTCATGGAGAGCACTCAGACAGGCAATGTTCCTACACCTCCTATACAAGAAGACTTTAATAAGTCGACTCTGAGGAAGACTGATGTTTGGATGGACTAAAGCTTGAAACCCTGTATTGATTTCAACCAATATTTCAAGTTGCACTCTATGAGCTTTGACAAGGACCTTTTGTAAGTTGATGCCAGTTAGTCGAGAATATACATGACGAATAGTTTATATTTTAAAGTTATTTACATCTACCAACCCGTTAATATTTCTACAATAACCTATTATTAAGCATGTAAACCTGTAAAATTGTCGTAAATTTGAATTCTTGTAGTTTTACTTCACAAATATATCACTGTAATCAAATTATAGAAATATAGCTTGTTGCGAAGTACAGAGGGGCAAGGTTGTAGATGTCAGATGTTGGGTTCATGTCGAATTAGTTTCTGAAATATGGGATATCCAGTTTAGAATACTTATACACGTGGTTATGCTAAACAACCTATAGATTTTATTGATTGGCAATCCAGTTTAGACTAATATTTAATTGTTAATTAATAAAATATGCTAGGGAGGAGTTATGCTACTCAATACATGACTGAAGCACATTAAAGAAAACTCGATATCACTAGTTGGTGTATAACACATAATAGAACGGTGATGGCATGCCAATACTTGATCAATAATTCCGATTAGAACTTGAAAAATATTAATTTACTTCAGGCTTTAAATTAATCTTCGCAAGAGAATTATCTTTCCCATTAAAGTCTTTTTCTTTACTTTGGATATGAAGGTGTCTAAAAATGTTCAGGTACTTGATATGTTAGGATTCACACAGATGTGGAATTGCTTATTATAGGTTTGCTAGGTGAATGTGGTGTTCATCTTCAGTTTCTCTCTGGTACCTTCACTGATACTGTCAGTGGACAGGAAAAAGAATATAAAGTTTAAAAGATATCAATCATATCAAGAAAAAACCATATAGTGCAGAATAAACTGAAGGTCTAGCTTACTGAAATTATAGAGGTTGGTTTTGAAAGGCATTCTTATGTATATGGTTACTCCATTTGATATTCCCCCAGTAAACATATAATACACAGTTCTCAGAGAGAGATGCGAATAAAAAGAAAATTTTAGACACTTGAGGCTGTTTTAATAAGCTTTTCTTTCTTTTTCTCCATAAAACTCTTTATAATGAAATACAAAGGGAGATTTCTCATGCCGTTATGTCTCAAATGTAAGAAAAAGTATCTTTGGTGATTCCTGAACAGAGTATTAGATATCATCATTTTCTAGCCAAAAGAAAAAGATTACTAGCTATTTGTGTCTAAAAATATGGAATAAGTATCAAGTGTAATAACCATACTTGAGTGCATTTGACTAAGGAATCTTTCTCAAACTCAAAAAAAAAAAAATCTAAGCAAAAGGAATCTTGAAAATGTCCATGAGCTGGGCATAATATTCGAAGATTTGCTTTGCTAACAACAAGAACATGTATTAGATAACCATCTCATGAACTACAACCTCAGTCATTAGAACTTTACATCCTAAATTTTAGTCCTCTAAAGTTGACATACTCAAATACCGAACTAACGAAAGGTATGCTGCTAATTACCGTAACATGAACTATAGTGTCACGCAGGTGTAAACTTACAGCACATAGCTTCTTGGTGATTTTGATAGCCATCTTGAGGTTCTCCAGGGTTTGATGATGGTAGTCGATGTCTCCCCACAAGAAGTCAAATTGTGCGACTGCAACCACCAAATATTCTGAAACATTAACACTAGAGCCCCCCCCCCCCCCCCCACATGCCTAAACCCAACAATTATCGATTGATCCGCAAAAAATATCGTGTCAAATTTGAATCAAAAATAGGAACGCACCTGACATTCCACCCTTGAGGTAGGAAGAGATCACTTCGACAGATCGAGACTTAGGTCCAAGCGTCCCCACGATCATGGTCATTGCAGGGAAGAAGCTCTGGATATACATCAAATTGCATCAAAAAAAATTATTTGCACTCGATCTACCCATTAAATAATTAATATATGAAGATGGTCACAAAACATGTCAAATTATTCCTAGAAAATGATTAATTGATTGAAAAAGTATGGAAAAAAATAGTAGATCTAGAGGTGGTTGAAGGAGAATACTTACGAATTTGGATGGCTCGAGGATGGAGGCCATCGTGATGGGCTCTTGGTATCGACAGGGCGGATTAATCGAACGCGGACCAGATCCGCCAATGCCGGATGGAACCGACCACTAGTCAAATAGCCTTGGCCTCGACCAGAGACACCAACGTCGAAGCCACCACCCTGAGCACTTTGCCACACCGTGCTCGCCAGATCCAAGCCCAGGGCATGGAGAGCTCGACCAATCGCCAAGTGAGAAGCTGTGTGACCACCGCACAAGGGGACCACAGCTAGCTGACCTTGCCACGAGCGCTGCCTTCCCCAGCGTCGGAAACCTAGGCGAGCTCAAATTTCTTGCCTATAGGGTTCCAATTAGGCTTCCGAGAGAACTCACTGGAACCCTATACGAACTGGAGCAGTAGGGGAAGCGGGAGAGGAGACAGAGGTCTAGGGTTTGGAGGGAAAGGAGAGGAGGCAACAGTGGACGGAGAGGAGGATGATGGAGGCTAGGTTTTCAGGGGAGAGTTTGGAGAGGAGGGGGAGGAGGTGACAGAGGAGAGCAGATCTCAAGCCCGTAGAGAGTTTGTGGAGGATGGGGAGGAGGATGGAGAGAGGAGAGCGCGGAGAGAAAGAGAAAAATGAATAAAAGCATCAATCAAATTAACCACGTAACCGTCAACATAGAATCTACAGTAAAAAAAATTCAAAAAATTTAATAAAATAACAGTTGAAATAATTGCGATAATTTTCCCGCACATAAATTCCTTGACGGTTATCAATAAATACAATGGGTTTTCTTGATGGTTCCTCTAAAATTGTCAATTATTATGATCAAAATTTCTAAAATAATGCAAAAATGGGTGTTTTCTTGACGTATGTCTAAAACCGTCAAGATAACGACTTTCTTTGACGGATTTTGCCATACGTCAAGAAATCGACCGTCAAGAAAACACAAAAAGGGGTATTTTCTTCGAATTATTTGAATAAAAAAATTATTAGTATAAATAAATTATACTTCTCAAATAGATACATCCATCGATAATTGACGGCAGCACCGACGCCTGCTTCGTATGCAAGATGAATCGGCAAATGCTCCATACTATCAAAAAATTAGGGTGAAGCACCCTTTCTAACTTACACAATGTCAATACAATATTCTCCTCAAGTTTTATTATATGGTGCACCGTCAACTTGCTTGAAAACAAATCTCTAAAGAATATAGATAATTCAGCCAACGGAGTCCATACTTAATGAGGCAACATCTCTCTCAGAGAAATAGGTAGTAACCTCTTCATAAATATATGGCAATCATGACTCTTCATCCCTGTCAGCTTGCGTTCGTTGAGATAAACGCATTTTTCCAGATTTGACACGTAGCCGTCAGAAAATCTCAACTTTAAAATCTAGTTGCATATTATCAATTTATCCTCCCTACTAAATATAAATGGCGTTGGAGGCTTGACCCAATTGACGTTTCCACTTCGTTTTAGGTACAAATCTGAACGCATGCAAATAATTTTTAAGTCCTTTCTTGCTTTGAAATTGTCTTTCATTTTTCCCTTGATATCCATCATCGTATTAAAGATGTTGTCGAATACATTCTTTTCGATATGCATGACATCAGATTGTGCCTTATGAGATTATCCTTCCAATAAGGTAAGTCCCAAAAGATACTCTGCTTTGTCCAATTATGCCTACGTCCGAACCCTTCAAAGTGATCGGCCGATATCAGTGACAATAAAAAAGTATGCTTTTCCTTCATTCTGGAGACGGAATGCCTTACGCTTTTCCATATATATCGGACAAGAAAAAGTACCATGAGTACTCCACCCCGATAGCATCCCATATGCTGGAAATTCGTTGATGGTCCACATGAGAGACGCTCTCATCTGAAAGTTATGATCCTTCGATATATCATATGCCCAAACGCCGAATTGTTATAATTGTTTCACCTCATCCACCAACGGCTGCAAGTAGATATCGATGTTATTCTTTGAATTTTTTGGACCAGGTATGATAAGTGTCAAGAACATGTAAGAAGTATTCATACACATCCATAGTAGTAGATTGTAAGGAGTCAAAATCATCGGCCAACAAGAGTACTGAGATCCCGACTGTCCGAAAGGAGTGAATCCATCAGAACATAAACCCAACCGGACATTCGTGAGCTCCGTAGCAAATTCAGGATGACACAGATCAAAATGTTTCTATGCCTCTCTATCGGAAGGATGAGATAATTCTCCTTCATACATCTTTCGTTCCTTCTTATGTCATGTCATGTATTATGTTGTATTTATGGACATATACATCCTCTACAGCCTCTTTGCGATCGGCAAAAACTGTATGTACTTGTAGGGACGCAACCTTGCTCGGAAAGTTGACTTTCCTTTGCCCCGAATTGGCTTGTACTGGTCTGCATGATAGAAAATATATTTATCTTTGTCATTGTTCTCATTGTAGTACAACATACAACCGTTTTGACAACAAGCTATCTTTTCGTAGTCTAATCCGAGTTTCTGTATCATCATCTTCGACTTGTAGAAGTTTTTAGGCAACTCCTTTGATCCTTTTGGCAACAACTCTCTAACAAACTGAATTATCCGGTCGTAGCATTCCTGCGGCAAGTTAAAATCAGACTTTAGGTTCAACAGCTGCATCATCACCGACATGACAGAATGAGAATCACAACCCGGGTATAATGGAGTATCGGCATTCTTGAACATATCATAGAATTCTTTCACATCAGGATTAGGATCCTCCGGATCAAAACTTGGACCGGCCGCATAAAATACCCAATAACGCGCCAGGTTTCGCAGTCGATATTCAAGTTATCTCCAAGAGTGGACTTTAATACCTCCGTATTAAAGGAGGAATGTTGATATTACGAAAACAAAGGTTCTCCTTGAACAGTCCACTCCTTGTAGTTCAGTACGAAACCCTTCTTGTAGAGATGATCCCTCACGAGATCCACCTCTTTGAATGGTATATTACAATATTTGACACAAGGACACTTGATAAGCCTCTCATCCATTAAATGAGGTTGACTATGGACGTATTTGAGAAATTCCTCAACGCCCGCCATGAAATCATCTGTCAAACCAATCCTACTCTCATGTCGCCGATTGTAGATCCATGATCGGTCAACTAAGTATTGACTCATTGATTCTGCATGTACCATATATATTAATTCAAACAATATGGAATAATTAGATTCAAGATGAGTTAAGATATTTGCTAAAGGATTAGTTAGTTAGGATACTTGATGAAAAAATCTCATAAAAAAAACTAAATATTGTAAAAGCCAGAGTTAGGATACTTGTTTTATACGTATCAAAAATCATACTTCCTCAACACCCATACGAATATTGCCGATACATGCCTTAGCATAATAAGGCTGTAAAAGTATGTAAGAAATAAACTTATATATCACATGTAAACTAATTGGCAAGCGTGACTACTATTTCATTCAATTTCAAAACTACTAAGAAACAACACTAGAAATACTTAAAATTATTCCCAAATGTATGAAATATTTTCTAAAATGTTATTAATTTATTAATAATCATTTGTTTTCCAATAAAAAAAATCTGATACTCCGATTTGTAACCGACGATATGGCCAATACTCTGAATCGCAATTCTATATCTACTTTCAGTACTTAGTACCTAATTATAGTAATTAAATACACTTTTAAGTACACAAATCCGTAACCGACGATATGGCCTATACTTCGATCGATTTATTTGCACTTTTTTTTGCTAATATATATAGGAACTAAATATACCAAATTTTTTAAACTTAACGGAATAATGCTCACCCTAACTGTGACTGTGTCTGTGTCAAAATCCAGATACAACAAACCCAAATCGTATCCATGTTTGTATCGAGAAGAAAATGTTGGTAATCAACACTATTTGTGTCATGTGTCTGTGTTTGTATCTCATGTTGTTAAACCTAATTCAATTTCAAAACTACTAAGAAATTTAACATAAATCAAAACTATCCAAAGCATGTCATGTCATATATATCAGAATATGCTATAGAGATATTGTGTTTCCATATATCAGAATGTATTATCTCATATCTTGTTAATCCCGACTATTTTCTAGTATGGAAAACTTCTAACTATAACTAACAAAATTCAAATTCGACGTCCGATATTAACCCAGTGCAGAATTGTAGTCCCTCCTTAATACAGATACACAAGTCATGGTCTGCTCAGCTCCAACTCAACTGTGCAGTCCCACATCTAACTCTCCCAAATACCCGAGCACCCTTAACTAACTCACTACCCAGTCCTCCCCCATGTTGCTGCCACTGATCAGTAATACCCCACAGCTCTCAAATACTTCTGGACCTGAGCCTTGAGCTCTAACATACTGCTAACCCATGTACAGCTCAAACACTGCAAAATTTGGATCTGCAGTAGGAATGACACATCCCACAGGGACTTATAGTTTCACACCCTCACAAATTTCTCAAATTAGGTACAATTGCACTCTGAAGTACCCACTGAATTGTTGCTTCTACTGCAACAATAAATTTGAGATACCTGAGCCCTCACAACTCTTGCACACCCTCACCCATACACACTGCACTTGCACCCTCACACCCTCCTTAGATACACACTCTCCCAAAAACCACACTCTTCACATTATACTAGCACAACCCTCTTCATTGTCCTCCTTACACATGAACCACACACCCATATCTAATATAACCCCCCTTACACTATACTACACCACATAGATACAACACAATATCACAAATAACTCATGTGCAAGAATACCCAAATGATACTCATTACACATCCTTGTCTAGCGTATTGTATCTGTACGTGTGTCCAGACTCCCACAATCCAAATACAATAATTAATCAAATCAAAATGAGGGTTAGGGTTACTTTAGCAGGAGGAGAAGACGATCTGACGAAGACGGAGGGAGTCGAGGGTGGAGGAGGAGGGCTTGGGGGTCGGACGCCGGAGGAGGAGGAGGAGGAGGAGAAGAGGGCGAGTGATGGGTCGGGTCTCGAGAGGGTGAGTGAGGGGGAGGGACTTCCGGAGAGGGGGAGGTCACCGGAGAAGGGGGGGGGGGGGGGGAGGGTCACCGGAGAGATCGAGAGAGATATTGAGAATGGGGGAAAATGAAACGCGGCTGGAAAATTTTAAGTTTTTGCAGCGACGGATAATTTTGTCGTTAATCCGTCTCTGAAATAATAGCGACGGATTAGCAACGAAATATATTTACATTATAACTTAGTCGTTATTCCGTCGAATTTCCGTCGCTAACTCAGCGACGGAGTAGTTTCTGTCGCTGAGATCCATCGCTATTTAACAGTATTTTTGTAGTCTAGATAATCTTGGAATGAATTCGAATGAAATACTTTCAAATTCATCAAGAGCATTCCGACACCTCTTGTGAAGTGTTGAATCCTCCAGAGTGTATCATTTTCCTTGCAGTGAATGGTGTCAATGAGTCCTTGCAGTCAGCCTCAATGATCACTTTGGTGAAGTTGTTTCTTCTACAAAGTTCCAAAGCTAATTTGAGTGATACCCCTTCTGCATACAGTGGGCAACCTCCATCTTCGTAGGAGCTGATTGCTGCAACAAAATGTCCTTCAGGGTCCCGAGAAACAGCAGGTGCGCCTATTTTGTCATCAAGGAATGCCCCATCAAAGTTGATTTTGAGGGTGTTAATTGGAGGAGGGAACCATTCAGCTGATTTGTTGATATCCAAGTTTGCACTAGGTTGTTGTTGGTTCCTCAAACAGTGCACATCATAAGCTTCTTTGAGTCTGTAGGCACTAGGAATGAATGCTTCTGGGGAGAACTATGTCTGCTTGAAAAGTATAGCATTTCTAGATTTTTATATCTCCCACATAGTATAGAATGTGGAAGTTATATATTCCAATTACTCAGTACAAATGAGTTATTGGATGAAGCTGTTGATCGAGGAGTGTTGTTGAATTTTCTGTTGTACGTGCGGGTACTCTCTCCAAACCAAACCTGAAACTTAGCACTTCAAGAACAAGTGAGTTAATGTTTCAAAGTAAACCTGACAAAGGATACAGGTTGGATCTGCTGAGTGTATTCTCTCATATTCATATTGGCACCAACGAAGTGAATTAGTGAGGATCCTCCATATGAATAAGAGTATTTTTGGGCATATATGGTTCAGTTTCCATAATTTCTTCTAAGCGGTGAAGTCATTATTGAGAGTGTGATTTAGGTTGGAGTTTTTGTCATCATAGATATGCCTGTAGACTGATTGCACATTCAGAATGTCAATTGGAGTGTGAGTCCAGATGAGTGTATCTCGAGTACTGGAAGAAGAGAGTGGTGTTTGGAGGATTGCACTAGCTTCTTCGATGTGGGAACAAATTAAGGATCAAATCCTGGTTCCAGAAATACTCTGGCTTAATTAGCAAATCACTAACCAAGGTTGCTTGTAGATGAGAATATGGATAATTGGATACTGTGAAATTTGTTCTTGATGGCACCCATGGATCTTTCCATATATTTACCATTTATCCATCACCAATTGACCAAAATAAATTACTAATCAATATGTCCCTTGTCACGTTCCAATTTTCAAAGTACGAAAATCTGAGGACAATGATACATCTCCAGGCTACACACCTATACAATACATTGATATCGTATTTGCGATTGTCGCATGTAGGTTCTGGAAAAAAGTACAGGTCAATAAAGAGTATATTCTAAATATTCACATATTGTACATAAGCAGCTTAACAACTTATATTTACATAGCCTCGATACCAAGTCTTCTCCAAAACTCATAATTTACATATAACAGCTACAAAATGATATATGTTGTCTTCAAAAGCTAACTCCCTTATTCGTTCATCTCATCAACATTATACAAAGGTATAGTCTCTTCCTCATTATCTTCATTTCCTAGTGAACAAAACTAGATCGTCAGAACGACAAGCAAGCCCTTATATCAAGAACGTTTAAAATAAATGATGAAAATGCAATGATAGATCATATCAGAAGAAATAGATATCTGATATGAAGACTGGAATACTTGCTACTGATTTATAGTGTAAACTTGATATATGAATTTCGTATTTCTATTAAAAATCTAATTTACAAGGTGTTAAGAAAACACAGTCACAGACACAATTCATAATACAAAATTCTTATATGCAGATGCAATTTAGAGAACGCTTTTAGATCACCATCAACACCTTTTGTCTCGACAATAATCTCATATACCCGGGATCAGAGATTTACTGGATGGACGGAGCTTAGATTCCAGTCCCATAGTAATATAATATCATTGTATCTCGATAATAACCATTGAATCACATTAATATGTGATAACACATGATATAAACAATTGTCAAATTTTTTCTTTATTTCAAAGAATTCATATTATGTGATAATATAACAATTGTCGAATACCTTGAATTTTTTCAAGAATTCGAAAACAGGTCAACATTGTATATACAAAATTGTCGAATCTTGATCTCTTTCGGATCCAATGGAAAGTAAGTGAGCTAAGCCTCACCTAGGTCATCGTATGGCCATACGTATGCCGGAACTACTTATCAGCATTACTTTTTAAAACAATTAATATTGCAAAGAGTTCGACGGTGTGATCCAAATGTTCTCTCACATACCAATACAATTCTAAAAAACTTACAGTCATTCCTATCTAACAATTAAATTAAGTTTTATTAGTTCCGTTTTGTATTCTCGGCTTGTGCGTCAAAGACTACACATTTTGCGAGAGTATCGCATCAGCAAGTTGTTCCGTCCTTGCAAAAATATTAAACATCCAATAAAAATAAATATTTTCGTTTTGTGTACACAGGGTATCACGCCAAACGGAGCTATTCCATATAGTAGAAAAAATTTTGAAGGCATACAAATTATACTCCTTACCTTGGAATATAAGTTGTTGCTATTTTCGTTGTTCTTTTGTGCACGTGTAAAAGTGTCATACGGTCATAAAATTTAAAAAAAAATTGTAATCTAAGATTTTTAGTGTAGAACCTAAGTTAAAAATTCTAACAACTTGAAATAGAAAATAGTCAATTATTCGGGCTTTTCGAAAATGATTCTCTAAAAATTTCTTGAAAATTTTGGCACTCCTTTGTATTCTGGACTCCAAAAATTTCATAATTTGATAAACAGACCCTGAACAACTCTCCGTAGAATTTTTGGGTTCGTCGATCCCTTCGGTGGAGCAACTCTCAACATCGATAAATTTACGCATTTTAAAATATATATATACCCGGCTATGTTGCATCAGTACACAGCTCAATCCTTTTTCGGAAGCATCACTATAAATCTTATATCCTACAGATCCTTATGGTAATGCTAGTACTGGAGCAGTAATGAGCCTTTCTTTTAATTCTTCAAAAGCTAATTGACATTTATCGGTTCAAATAAAAATTTTACTTTTTCGAGTTAATCGAGTAAGTGGCTCAGCGATCCTTGAAAAGTTTTCCACAAATCTTCTATAATACCCGGCTAAACCAAGAAAACTTCGAATTTCTGTTACATTCTTAGGAGTAGACAAAGATTTGACTGCTTCTATCTTCTTTGGATCTACTGCTATTCCTTCTCCACTTACAATATGGCCCCAAAAGAAGATGTTATCTAACCAAAATTCACATTTACTTAGTTTTTCATATAATTTCTCATGTTGTAGAGTTTGAAGTACTATTCTCAAATGTTCTTCATGTTCCTTTTCACTCTTTTGAGTAGATTAGAATATCATCGATGAACATAATTAAAATTTTATCCAAATACTGGTAGAATATTCAATTCATTAAGTCCATAAAAATTACAGGCGCATTTGTTAATCCGAATGGCATAACTTAAAATTTATAATGTCCATAACGAGTTCTAAAAGCTATTTTTTGTATGTCTTCCTTTCTAACCTTCACCTATTGATATCTGAATCTGAGATCAATCTTCGAGAACACCGTTGCTCCTCCTAATTGGTCAAACAATTCGCCGATCCTTGGTAATGGATATTTATTTTTAATATTTACTTCATTTAGTTCTCTATAATCAATTACCAATCTCAAACTTTCATCTTTTTTCTTCACAAATAATACATGTGCTCCCCATGGTGATGCACTGGGTCTAATAAATTATTTAGCCAATAATTTCTTGATTTATTTATTTAATTCAGCTAGTTCTTCTTTATTCATTGGATATATCTTCTTTGTAATAGGAGAAGCTCTAGGAATTGGATCAATAGTAAATTCGACAGCCCTATCAGGTGGTAATCCAGGTAATTTATCAGGAAATACATCTTTAAATTCATCTACAATTCTTGGCCATTTCTCAGTCTCCAGATTCTGATAGTTTCTTCCTGAAGATAATTCAAAAAAATTTAAGTCTTTTTTATCAAATTCTTTCTGATCTTTAACAAATTCATGTATGTCCTTTTCTGGTAGTTGAAATAAAATTCTTTCCTGTCTACAATTTATAACTGCCAAAATCGAGTTTAACCAATCCATTCCCAGTACTACATCATAGTTATTCATAGGAAAGACTAATAATCTAACCTGAAAACTTTCTTCTCCCATTTTAATTGGACACTCTCTATATATCCTGCTAATTTTAACAATACCATTACCAGTAAGAATTTTTAAATTTTTACCTAAAGGCTTTATCATAATATCATGCATGGATGCAAAAAATACAGATATAAAGGAGTGAGTTGCTCCAGAGTCAAATAGTACTGATGCAGGACTAGATGATACGAGTACGGTACCTGTTACCACTTCTTCGGCCAACTCTTCCTCATTAACATTCATCATGAAGGCGTTTCCCTGCTTCTTCCTTCTCTTATTATTACTCTGATTTGCCCTCTGTGTTTGGTTGAACTGATGGGCTTGAGGGGCTAGCGGTGGTCTTTGCTGATATCCATAAGATACACGGGCTTGAGCTGGAGGTACTGGAGGTGCTTCTAATGACATAGGTCTGGGTCCATTTATTTGTGGCATTAGTCTTGGCCTGAATCCTTGGTTCATAAGCCTTGGTCCGAGTGGAAAGTTTTAAGTTCATGGTCTTCCGGTGGGTTGTCAAGGACATTGCTGCGCTTGATCTCCAGATGAGCCACATCTAAGACATAGTCCATGAAACTTCCTAAAGGAGTTCTTTGTGTGTCCTGGTTTCCTACAATAGGTACACCTTATTTGGTTTCTATTATGTTCAACATGTGTGGACTTAACCAGGACCTATCATTGATTCCTTGCCTGAGAAAAATTGGTTTCCCAATTTCCCTTTTGTCCTCCCATTTTTGAGCCAGATTTCTTATTATATATCCTTTCTTGATCCCTGGCTGCTTCTTCTACATCAAAATATGTTTGCAGTGGTAGGGTGATACTCGTGCCTTCAACCTGTTGACCAGTCCTTCTCGAAACTGAACTATTTTCACCTCTTTCGTAGTTACCATACTTGGAGCAAATCTACTTAGCCTTGTAAATTCTGCTGTATATTCAAAAAAAAAATCCCATTTTGCTTCAAGCAGATAAACCTCCTCTCAAGTTTCATTCTTGCTGTTGCAGGAAATAATATTTCCTCAAATTTTCTTTTGAATTCTTCCCAAGTTACCACATCATTAGAGTCTTCGGGATGGTGCGAGCTCCACCAATTCTCTGCTACATCCTTCAGTTGTATCCTTACTAGTAATACCATATCTTCTGCTGCTATTTTAGCTTCCTTCAGTAATCCCTCAGTAGTTTTCAACCACTGTTCTGCATCCAAGGGATTTTCTGTCCCCAAGAAGTCGGACGGATTAAGCTTCCTAAAGTCCAGAATTGTCCCTGTCTTAGGTGTTGGCGCGATATGTAATCGTTCCAGTATCTTAGCAGAGGTGGCTTGGGGAAGCTGGTCTTATTGAGTGTTAGTTTCTAAAACTTTTTGGAAGATCTTGAATACATCCATAGTTTGAGGTTCCGAAGATTCCAATGTGACAATTTGTGAGGAGAAGAAGTAGTCATTTCCTGGATATTTTCAAAATACAACCTCTTTTAAATCGAGTAGAAGTATGAAGTAAATATCAAGATATACCAAATCAGTATAAAGAATTTTTTACTGAAATTAAAATTGCAAAACTAAGATCAATTGCAATATCAGATAAAGGGCAAGCATATTTTATTCACTATGTCAAAAGGTGATACAAAGAGTACAAACTATCTTACATACTATTTATATTTCAACACTTTCATTCCTCTTAAATTATATATACATATGTTATTTTTACAAAAATGTACACAACAGACAAAATTTCCCCCTTTACCCAACATGTTCAACCCTTCTTTAGACGCATATCCTCCTCCTTAAGGATCTTAGCGTATGGGTTAAGCTCTCTCAATTCGTCTAGCGTCCCCTCATATCCTTCTATTTTTGGGTAGAAAGACTCATCCCGTCTTTTCAGGAAAAATATGCAATACACTTCAGCTTCATGGTGTACTTCCGCACCATCCTCGATATCTCTAATTACTGGTCTTTGAATCTCAAAGTATACCAAGCGAACGGGAAGGTTGTAGTCTTCCGAAACTTTCCATTCTTCTCTTGCATATTGTTCGTACCCATATAAGGTATGTTTGCTACCATCCCAATACACACAAGGTAAGAAGCGATCCATGACCTACACTTAGAAACAAATTCTAAGATCAATGGGTTGAAACAGGATGTAATAATCATAAATACTGGAATAAATCTATAGTACAATGCAAGATTCAAATGATAATCTTTAATTCAATACCATCCCATTTCTTTCCTTTATTTTATTTCCTCCCTCAATTATCAGTATTACCTTATACTTTCATCCTAAGGTTCGGATTCAAAATATCTTGTCTTCCTGAGTCATTGATTTTAACCCATTTGGAATCCTTAAATTTATTCATGTATATGATTCCTATATGTTTGGTTCTAGAAATCTAGACAGCTAGGACGACCTACATGAGCCACCACTAAAAGACGTGTCACGTCTCATTTCCCAAAGTATGAAAATTTGCGGACAATGATACATCTCCAGGCTACACACCTATACAATACATTGATATCGTATTTGTGATTGTCACCTGTAGGTTCTGGAATAAAGTACAGGTCAGTAAAGAGTACATTCTAAATATTCACATATTGTACATAAACAGCTTAACAACTTATATTTACATAGCCTCGATACCAAGTCTTCTCCAAAACTCATAATTTACATATAACAGCTACAAAATGATATATGCTGCCTTCAAAAGCTAACTCCCTTATTCGTCCATCTCATCAACATCATACAAAGGTAGAGTCTCTTCCTCATTATCTTTATTTTCTAGTGAACAAATCTAGGTCGTCAAAATGACAAGCAAGCCCTTATATCAAGAACGTTTAAAATAAATGATGAAAATGCAAGGATAGATCATATCAGAAGAAATAGATATCTGATATGAAGACTGGAATACTTGCTACTGATTTATAGTGTAAACTTGAGATACGAATTTCGTATTTCTATTAAAAATCTATTTTACAAGGGGTCAAGAAAACACAGTCGCATACACAATCTGTTGGTATTTTTGCCTTTGGACTAGTAAAAATAGTCCCATATTGGCTACACCACCAAGTGGATATCTCAATATAATACTTTGTATGAGTTGAGGTGTGCACATGGGGTGTGGTGGGGCACATGTGTGCAATGTGGGAGTGTTTTCCTAGGAGAAAAAAGGATTAAATTCTCATGAAAGAAATATGCTTTTTGTCATGCTAATGGATATTATTCCATAGGAGCTAAGCACCAAAGGGGCTTAGCGAATCGGACTCAGACTCGGGATCAAGGGCGCAAAGTGACACTTTGTTGGCACACTTTGCACTTAGCACATCAGCATCATCGCAAGGCGCTCGTGCGCTCGTGCGCTCGTTATATGCTCGGGTTGCATGCGCGTGTTGCATGAACGGGCATTGAGCGGGTGCTGAACGGGCGCTGGATGGGCGCTGAGCGGATGCTGAACAGGCGCTGAGCGGACTATGCATTGGGCTATAATTGTGGGATATCAATTTTGTATATTAGCTTTCTAGTCCCACATCAGAAAGAAGAGGAGGATGGGCTTCCATAATTCTCTATATAAAGAGCCCTCTAGTCTCCTTTTGAGACACACCAAAAGTTGAGAAAGATGAGTACAAAAGAGTCTGTTCGAGTCACACAAGAGGTGACTACGAGCGTTTCAGAAGTTCTTTTGTGAACTTGCTGGCTCCTGGGAGCATATCATCGATAGATGACGAATCTTGCTTTGAGTAACTGTGGTCTTCACCAGCCCAGCAAGAATAATTTTTTATTCTGTCTTCTTCTCATTTTTCTTCTTAGTTTGTTCTATTTGATTGCAACTACATTTTGTAAGAAAGAACTAAGGCACTTTTCATTTTATTGTAACTCTGTTCTGTCCATCTGTAACTACAATTGCAAGGAAGAACGAGAAGTTTGGTTAATTCTGATTCCTTTGTAATCTTGAGAGCAAGTTGTAATCAGAATCCTTTTATAGTTCTTCGTGAAAATCAAGAATAGTCCAAGTGGAAACTTTTGTGTGAACCTCTGATCTCGATCACGCGTTCTTCCATCTTTGGTTAAGCCTCGGGACTAACAATCTCAAAGCAAGATCCGAGAAAGATGGAGAACAACCGTGCAAAACTTCTCGACACTAGTTTTAACAAACTTGAAAAGTTTGACGAGGATCGTTACAACGCTTGGAAGAGGAAGGTCTGCATTAATCTTCAACTCGCAGAGGTGGACTACATTCTCACAGAACCGCTGCCGGTTGTTCCAGACGGTGATGATGTTATTGTTCGGGCAGTTGCTACTGCAACTGCTAAGCAGAACAAGTGGAGAAGAGACAACAACCTTTACAAGCTGCTGATTCTGAACTCCATGGAGGATAGTCTGGCGGAGTCATACAGCAAGACCGACCATGCTAAGGTCGTTTGGGAGTCTCTAGACAAGCATTACAAAGCGGATGAGAACCGCAACAAGATTTATGTGACTTAAAAGGTCTGGAATATGCAATTTGAGGATGACAAGAATATGCTACCTCAAGTCAAGGAGTTTCTCAAGTTACATCAAAAACTTGAGGATGATGGCATGCCCTTAATCGACGCCTTTGTCGCGGGGGGTATTATGGCCAAGCTTCCGCCAGGATGGAGCAATTTTATCTCGGACATGCACCGAAAGAATATGCAAGTTAGCCTTGATCAACTACTACACAACATCCATATTGAAGATGAGTTGAGGGCTCAAAACAAAGATGACACGTTGTCCAAGCAGTTGGCAAAAGCCAACTTGGTGCGTGCGGGTGACTCCAAGAGGAAGCAGAAGGTTTCTCACTACAAGAAGGACTTCAACCATCTCAAGGTGAAGTCGGCTCATTCAAGTCAAAGCCAAAGCCCAAGCCAGATGTCACTTGCTTTAATTGTGGCAAGAAGGGCCACTATCGGAGAGACTGCAGATCCAAGCCCACATAGACAGAGCAAGGTAAGCCTAACAAGGCTGCTATGATTGTGCAGGTTATGACGGCTGGTGTTGACACTGACTGGTGGGTGGACACTGGCGCATCCTGCCATGTTTGCTCGAAGGAGTTGTTTACCATCTGCAAGCCTACATCTGAGAAGGTTATGACGGCAAACTAGGCACAAGTTGAAGTACTTGGGACTGGAACTGTGGTATTAAATTTGACTTCGGGGAAGTCACTGACACTTCAGGATGTGAAGCACGTACCGGTAATAGCCAAAAATCTGGTATCGGAAAGTCTGCTCTACAACGTAGGCTTGAGGATGGACATCAATGATGGACAGAAGGTTATGTCGTACAAAGTAACATACTTCGAAAAAGCATTTTGTACCGAAAGGATGTTCAAACTTCAGCTTATAACTCCTGCAAAAAATATTAATGCAGTATCTTCTTCTGGTTACTCTCTTGATTTATGGCATAATAGACTAAGACATGTTCACTATAAAAGAATAAACAAGATTTCTAGTCTAGGGCTTATCTCCAAATGCTGGGGTAAGAAGGTGGAGAAGTGTGAGGTCTGTGTGCAGACAAAGATCATAAGAAAATTGTTCAAACGGGTTAACCGAAGCACAAATCTTCTGGAGTTGGTGCACTCAGATATCTGTGACTTCAAACAGCTCTCCATAAAGGCCAGGATAAAGTATTTCATTACATTCATCAACGACTACTCGAAGTATGCGTTCATCTATCTTCTCAAGTCAAAAGATGAAGTGTTCGAGAAGTTCAAGAAGTTTAGGGCTGAGGCTGAATGTCAAACTGGGCAACAACTCAAGAGACTCATAAGTGATCGAGGCGGAGAGTATATGGCTATTGAATTCGTATCGTTCTGCAAAGAATATAGAATTGTCAATAAGACAACTACTCCGTATTCTTCTCAATAAAATGGAGTAGCTGAAAGGAAGAATAGGACGTTGACAGAGATGATGAACTCAATGTTGTTAACTGCAGGTCTTCCAAACTGCTTCTGGAGAGAAGATGTGCTTACGGCTACGTTCATTCAGAACAGAGTGTCGTACGCAATTCTGATGTCACTCCTCATGAACTCTGGTTCAAAGTCAAACCCAACTTGAATATCATTCGAGTGTGGGGGTGCCTGGCGTATGTTAAGCTTCCGGACTTAAAAATTCAGAAGCTGGGTACGAGGACTACCAAGACCATCTTTCTGGGATATGCTGAAAAGAGTGATGCTCAGAGATTTCTTGATATTGAGTCAAATCATATCATCAAATCTCGCGACGCAGAATTCTTTGAAGATAAGTTTACAAGGCATAAGAACATTGTTATCGCAGATATTCCGGATAATAGTGTGAGTGCACGGGAGGACAACACTTCCAATAAAGATGTAGTCCAAGAAGGAGTTATTCCAGAGACAACGTTCGAACCAGAAATCGCAGAGCCGGTGTCTAAGCGAGTAAGGAGACACAAGGACTTCGGAGATAATTTTCTCACCTATCATGTGGAAGCAGATCCGCTTACCTATGATGAGGTGATAAAGACCAGAGATGTTGTCTTCTGGAAGGAGGCTATCAATGATGAGTATGATTCAATGACCTCCAACAACACTTGGGGTGTTGGTCGATCTACCTGAAGGAGATCGGATGCAAGTGGATCTTCAAGAAGAAGATGAAGGCCGATGAAACTGTTGACAAGTTCAAGGCAAGACTGGTAGCCAAGGGGTATTCTCAGAAGCAGGGGATCGACTAATTTGACACATATACTCCAGTAGCGCAGATGAAGGCCATCAGGATGTTGATTGCTCTAAGTGCAATTCCCAAGCTAGTCATTCATCATATGGATGTTAAGAAAGCATTCATAAATGGAGAATTGACCGAAGAGATTTACATGCAACATCCAGAAGGATTTTTCATCAAAGGACTTGAAGACAAAGTATGCAAGTTGGTAAAATTATTATACGGTCTGAAGCAAGCTCCTAAGATATGGCACGAGAAGTTTGATAAAGTCATAAGATCAAACGGCTACAGGGTCAGTGAAACGGACAAGTGTGTTTATACTAAGTTCACTGACGGGAGAGGAGTCATTATTTTTTTATACGTGGACGACATAATAATCCTGGGTACGGATCTAGCACATATCACTAAGACAAAGAAGTTTCTCTCATCTAAGTTCAACATGAAGGACTTAGGGGAAGCTGATGTTATCCAGGGGATAAAGATCATCCGGACAAACACTGGAGTAGCGCTGTCACAGTCTCAATATATTGAGAAGATGCTCACATGCTATGGATATCAGGATCTTCTATGGATCGATACTCCGTACAGGTGTGACAAGATGCTGAAGCCAAATATAAGAAAAAGTGTCAGGCAGCTGGAGCACTCAAGCGTCATCGGGAGTCTGATGTATGCAACAACTGTCACAAGGCCTGACATAACTTTTATCGTTGGAATATTGAGTCGGTTCACGAGCAATCCAGGAGTGGAGCCCTTGAAAGCTATGAAGAGAGTGATAAAATATCTCAAGAGGACTCATAAGTATGCACTGTACTACAACGACTATCCGACAGTGGTGGAAGGCTTCAGTGATGCAAGTTGGTGTTCAGAAGTAGAGAGCGAAAGGTCCACAGGAGGATACGTCTTCTCCATGGGTGGAGTAGCTATATCGTAGAAGTCAAAGAAACAGACAATGCTCTCTCATTCCTCGATGGAATCTGACTTCTATGCACTGGCAGCTACAACAGATGAAGCAGAGTGGCTTCGGGAGCTCATGTATGATCTTCCAGTGGTGGGTGCACATATTTCGGCGATACCGATTTATTGTAACAACCAAGCGACTGCATCGGTGGCATCAAATGATCTCTTCAATGGAAAGAAGAGGACTGTGCAACTGAGGCACATGGCAGTGAATGATCTTATCAAGATCGGAGTCATTACCGTGGTTGATATTCGGAGCCAGGAAAATCTAGCCGATCTGTTCACTAAAGGTCTTAAGCGCCAGCTGGTCGAGGATATAGCAATCAAGGTGGGCTTGAAGACATTCTGATATTGTGTCTTTGTAATCCTACCATTTAGTTTTATGCTATTAATTTAAAGAGAAATCTACTAGGCATCTAGCTATTGGTTCAATGGAGGATCATTGACTGGAGAATATATGGAACAGTAGGTAGTAATTTAAGACATTAAGGGGTTACGGACCCAGAACCACTGTTGTCTACTAATTATTCTTTTGTGTAGAACAAGTCATGTGGAAGGATGGCTTAGATGCCTTAATGAGTTCTCAAGCATTTTGAATGTCTGGTGTGCTTAACAGGAAGTACGGTAACGCAGTACTACAAAGGAGCGTAAGGTCTCCATGCTACAGTGGGTGACACCACCAAGAGGTTCCTCGGTAAGGATAACACTACCAAAAAAAGTCAAATTAGCGACGTCTAAAAACGTCGCTAAATAACCAAAAATCGTCGCTAATTAGGTTTAGCGACGTAATTAGCGACGTTTCAAGCAGTCGGAAAACACCAAGTCGCTAAAACAAAAAACGTCGCTAAACATCGCTATGTCGACGTTTTTTAGCGACTTTAATGTGTCGCTAAATTTAGCGATGTTTTGCGACGCCAAGTCACTAAAAAGCGACGTTTAGAAACGTCGCTAAACGTCGCTGATTAGCGACATCTATCGCGACGTTACACCGACGTCTTTAATGACCTGGCTATACTGCCATGTCAGCAATTGGCGACGTTTAGCGACATAATTAGCGACGTCATTAGCGACGTCCTTAGCGACATTTTACTGCGTCGCTAAGTAGCAACGTAATTAGCGACGTAAATTAACGTCGCTAAACGTCGCTAATAACGTCGCTAATTTTTTAAAAAAAATAAAAAAAATAATGTGCAGAAGCAAACATTGGTGATTCCCTGCAGTTTTACATCATCTTCATCATACACACCAACATGATTCAATATAGTTAACTATATAATCCAATTAAATTAAAGACCACAAGAAGTATCAATCCAATTAAATGTGGATAACTATATAATCCAATTAAATTAACTAAAAAATTAAAGACCACAAGAAGCATCATACATCATGTCTATTGTTGAAGTATCAATAATTCATAAATAATAATAAAAATAACTATACTACTACGGATCTGCAGGAGGCTGACCAGCGGCGCGCTTGAAGGATAACAACTCCTCATACTCGTCCCGTGGAATCGACACCGATGTCGATGGAGAAGGCAATGACGTCGGTGGAGGCCGTGCCCGCTCCAAGTCTGCGAGTCGCTGGTTGTAAGAATCCAGGGTAGATAATAGCCTCGTACTGCTATCACCCATTGAATCCTGCATCCTCGTCAGGTTCTCGCCCATCGATAGCTGTGACGCATGCATCCTCGTCAGCTTCTCGCCCATCGATAGCTGTGACGCCTGCAGCTCCATGATGTTGCGATCATTGGAGGCTCTAATATCATTTGTCAATTCTCGTAGCTCCGTCATGCTGCGGTCGAGCATATCCAATCGTGCGATGAGCATTGGATCGTCCGCCTGCGGCTGGGACCGGGACTGGTCCTCCATACTTCGCAGCAAGTCGTCACGGAGAGACGCAATCTGACGGTCAACGGCCTCCTGGACGGCCTCCTGGACTCTGGCCGACGACTGCGAGGGCTGCGACTGCGAGGGGTGTGGGGAATGCACAGCTGTCGGGGAGGCCCTAGATGACTGTGTCGCAACCAGGGTGCCATAGGAGCCCCGTACCGTAGTACGTACCCCTCTGGAGACCACCAGCTGCGGTCACCCACAGGTCGTCCGCCGACGGAGATGGACCGGGCTGCGACGAAGCACCAGCCTCTCGAGGTGTAGGTGCACTAGCAATCGCCCGCTCACGAAGCCTAAGATACTCGGCCTAGAAAAGGTTTGGAAACTCAATAATTGCCTAAGTTATATTAAAATAAACACAAAGTAAAGTAATACTTACATAGGTCTGTGAGGCCCTCTCATCAATGAGATTTCCGTCCTTGCGATGGGTGGCCAAGAAGACGGTCACCATGTTTGCATCCTCACCCCTCTGTACCTGTTAAAAATATATTTTTTTATTACTAAACTTAAATATTTTTTCCAAGTACCATTTTATGGTACTTATATTAAAATAATATATTTTAAAAGAAAAAACATACCAAACGACGGAAATATTCCGTCATCGGAATCGAGCCACCACACCACTTGGCAGCATTCTGCCTAGCCGCCTTGGCCTTCTTAGACCTTTCCTTGTAGCTCGGATCGTCGAATCTAGCCCTCATCGCAGTCCACTGCTCAGGCGTGATCCAACCTTGGATCGATTTTCCAGCACGATCACGAGCCTTCTGGTCATCCAGAGCATCTCGGATAAGCTTGGCGGCAACGGTAGGAAAGAGCCGCTCGATCAACTCGGTCCGGTGCGGAGGATAAAAATACGTTTGCTACAATAAATAATTCATTAAGTTAGCATCACGAATATGCATAAATTAGAGGATTTATTTAATATACTTTTACCTGGAAGTGCGCAAACCAGAACGCCTTCCTCTCCTCCGGAGCCTCAGAGTAGTTGATCCAAGGGCCACCGTAGTTGTTCCTCAGAAATTGGCCCAGGCGTCTCTGAACCGACGATGGACGATATCTATACAGAAATAATAATTTAGATTACTGAAAAAGTTAATATACGATGAATAAAGAGGAACACAAATATATACTAAACCATCTAATTGACTTACTTTATACCGTCGGCCCAAATCTCTGTCCTCGTCTCCTCCGGTGGTGCGCATGGAGGATCTTGCTGATGCTAGAATAACGTCGGCACGACCTCCTCTACATGCTCATCTGTCTCCATGGTTCCGTCAGCAGGAGGAACGTTGGACGAGGGAGTACTATCACGCCTGGAACTACTCGTTCCAGGAGTGATGCTA
Source organism: Iris macrosiphon (assembly GCA_036927795.1). Lineage (NCBI taxonomy): Eukaryota > Viridiplantae > Streptophyta > Magnoliopsida > Asparagales > Iridaceae > Iris > Iris macrosiphon. Next base: position 54,832 of record JAYESA010000713.1, read on the forward strand.
CGCAACGTCGTCGCAGTCGGAGATGTGACTGGTCGATATACTGTTTTTCGTGGAATCAAGATCCAGAAAGTTGTCTTTGATAGGAGCATTTGTTGACTTGAACCTGAACCCATTCACACAGAAACTTGGCCATATTTTTACGGCAGTAATTGGTCCCTTGGCTAGAGTCCTAATAGATTCAGTCTCGGGTGATATTAGACGATCGACCTAAATACCAAAGTAGCGATAGTAAGTTATTTGTTTTGCAAGTGCAGAAATAAAAAGTAATTACCAAGCATCTTACATATGCGCTCAACCAAGAAGAAAAATGGCATCTCATATCTTGTTCTACTTCTTCGTCTGTTATGTAGGGTCTAACCGACCTCAACTCATCATTATATGTGCTGAAAAATAATGAAGCAACTGCTGATTAGTAGCATAATAGTATCTTATACTATTACATTGAGATAATGTAAACGTGGACGTATTAATTACTTACCCCTCTAGCTTCTCCACTTCATCCTCGTCGCAATTGAGTAATATATACAATTGAGCAGCCCTTAGCTCATCGTCATTCAAATATCTCTTCTTCATTTTTCCCGAGGGCTTTCCGGATGTATTGAATACTTTGAGTATTGCATCATTAGATTCCTGATATGCGTCATCGTTTCTGGGAGCTTTCGTCCTATTAGTAGCAACATGCGGTTTAAAATACGTCGAGCAAAAGTTTGTAATCTTCTCGAGAACATAAGCTTCACAAATAGAGCCTTCAACCCGTGCCTTATTTTTCACCTTTCTCTTTAGGTGATTCAGATGGCGCTCGAAGGGGTACATCTACCGATAACCGACAGGACCACCAACACGTGCCTCATAGGAAAGATGAATTGGCAAATGCTCCATAGAGTCGAAGAATCCAGGAGGAAACACCTTCTCGAGCTTACATAGTGTTACCGCAATGTCCCTCTCTTGCTTTTCTAGACGATCGACGAGCAACTTAGTACAACAAAGATCTCTGAAGAATATGCTCAGCTCTGTCAATGGGTCCCAAATGACCTGCGGTAAGAATTCCCGAAATGTAATCGGAATTAACCTCTCCATGAATACGTGACAATCGTGGCTCTTCATACCTACTAGTTTGTTCTCCTTGAGGTCGACGCATCTTTTCAAGTTCAACACGTACCCATCTGGAAACTTTAGACCCTGAATCCACCTACAAAGTCTACCTTTATCCTCTTTATCCAGTGAGAAAACTGACTTAGGTTGCTTTAACTTTCCATTCCCCTCCTCTATCAAATGCAATGCAGGACGTCTACATATGTCTTCTAAGTCCAACCTCGCCTTCGGATTATCTTTCGTCTTCCCCTTTACATCCATTACAGTATTAATTATGTTATCAAACACATTCTTCTCGATATGCATGACATCAAGGTTATGTCTGATCAGATTGGTGCTCCAATATGGCAGATCCCAGAATATACTCCTCTTCGTCCAGTTATGGGTGCGACCAAATCCGTCACACTTGTACCCCTTAGCAGGCTCTTGGATAGCACTTGGTAAATCTTTTACCTCTTCCCATATCGTGCATCCGGGCCACCTTGGCGGTGGATTAGCCTTCTCCACAACTCCCGCACGAAAAGCATTCCGATTCCTCCGGTACGGATGATCCTTCGGCAAAAATTGTCGATGACAATCGAAGAAGCACGATTTGCCTCCGTGTTTCAAACGGAAAGCCTGAGAACGGTCCATGCAATACGGACATGAGAGACGACCATGGGTGCTCTATCCCGATAATATTTCATAGGTCGGAAAGTCGTTGATGGTCCACATAAGTGCTGCCCTCATCTGAAAATTCTGCTTTCTAGAAACATCGTACGTGTTGGCACCGACTTCCCACAGCTGATTCAACTCATCTATCAAAGGCTGTAAATACACATCGATGTTCCTCTTCGGATTGTTCGGACCCGGGATAATAACGGTTAGGAACATATACGGAGTCTTCATGCACATCCAAGGCGGTAGATTGTACGGAGTGACGATCACAGGCCAACACGAATACTGGGAGCCCGAAAGTCCGAATGGGGTAAAACCGTCAGAGCAGAGCCCCAATCTGACATTACGCGCTTCCTCGGCAAAATATGGATACTCTCGATCAAAGTGCTTCCATGCTTCTCCATCGGATGGATGATCCAATACTCCTTCGATCTGTTTTCGCCTGTGCCAACTCATGTTTTCTGCAGTCTCCTTAACCATAAACAACCGCTGCAACCGCGGCGTCAAAGGCAAGTAGTGCATCGAATCGGTAGGCTTCCTTGCACCGACAGACTTTCCTCTAACAGTGGCCTTGTAGCGATCAGCACCACAGAATCTGCACGCATCTTCATCCTTGTCGTCTTTGTAGTACAACATGCACCCGTTGCGACATGCATCAATTTTCTCGTATCTCATCCAAAGCGATCTCACCATCCTCTTAGATCGATAGAAGTCTTTAGGCAACTTTGCACCCTCGGGCAAGATCTTTATAATCAAATCGAGCAGTCGATTATAGCATTCTTACGACATGTTAAAATCGGACTTGATGCTCAATAATCTTGTAACCACCTCCAACGGTGAATGATCCTCACAACCAGGATATAGTGGAGTCCTTGCATTCTCAAGCAACTCCATAAACTTTGCAGCATCGGCATTCGGTGCCTCCTCAGCTGCATCATAATTATCCGAATTGAAACTAGGTCCCGCCGCATCATAATTGTCAGGATTGAAACTAGGCCCCGCCGCATCATAAACCATGTTCACCAACCCATCGTCATAAGCATCGTGGTCTTGGACATCCATATACGGCTCCACATAGGGCTCCGACTCTGATGCTAGAGATACAAGTTCTCCGTGCGCGGTCCACTGATAGTAAATTGGCGTAAAGCCCTTCGAGTATAAATGATATGTAACTTTCACTTCAGGATGATATTTCCTGTTGCGATATCTCACACACGGACACTTAATTTTGGTACCGTCCATGTATTGAGGGAACGCCTTTGCGAACTGCAGGAACTGCTGTACACCCTCAATGAATTCATCCCGCACACCGCACATGTCATCAGGATGACGGTTGTACATCCACGAACGATGACGCAGATAGTAATTCATATCCATTTCTAGAAACTTCTGCAAAATTGACAGTATGTATCATATAAATCATTACATGCAAAATTAACCGTACTATAAAAATCATAACTGATGTAATACATATTTTCATTTATCAAAACTGCAGCTGCCCCCAACCTCATAGTACTATGAACTGCACTATAAGTGTGCAGTCAACACTACAAATAGTGTGTCATACTATAGAACTGCAGCTGCCCCCAACCACACTCCTAGGTCAGTGTCCGTTATGGGAAAAGCAGTCATGGCATTGCACTAAGGCACCTGGTGCTTGAACAATTTTTGCATCAAAAGTTTCCCAAGTACACGGGCTATTGCTCTATGAAATGGATAACCCCATGCATTGTGGCTGTACTCACTCACATTTACCGGCAGATTACTGCACTCCCTTTAGTAAAAAAACCTAACCCCCCAAACTGGCACACTGATACACACATACACTCTTAAGAATTATGTAATCAAAACTCACCTGGTAATAACAACACCTATTAAGTACTCTAAATTCTATACTTCATATAAACACTCCATCTATACTCATATAAACACTCCATCTATACTCCCAGATCTGGGATACACCTATATGAATGCTCAACCTTCACACCTATTACTTATTCTCTTCAACACATATATTCACTCAAACACCTGACTAATATACCTCTTTAAATCAGTCACCCACTACTACTGCTTACCTTCTTCCTCAATATTTGATTACCCCTTATCCCGAGCCATACACTCATGTGTGCACTATAGTATCACTATGAATACCCAATCTTCTCTCAGATGTTGGTGTTATATCAAAACTGTTATAGCCACACACTCATGTGTGCACTATAGTATCACTATGAATACCCAATCATAAGTTAACAGTTCATGTAGTAGCACTATAGTATCACTATGAATACCCAATCTTCCCGAGCCACACACTCATGTCTCCCCCTGCTCACTGCTAGTAAGCAGTGCTCACTGCTGCTGTTACCTCTCTCGTCGACTTGGGCCAGTCGGCCCTAACCCTAACCCTAACCCTAATCCCATGTCAACAAACCTAACCCTAACCCTAGGTCCTGATCAGTGTCTGTGTCAGTGTGTGTGTGTGCCGTGTCTGTGTCTGTGTCAGTGTCTGTGTGTGTGTCGTGTTTGTGTCAATGTCACATGTGTCCTGTGTGTGTGTGTGTGTGTGAGAGAGAGAGAGAGAGAGAGTAGGGTTTTCCCGAGTTGTCGCGGTGGAGAGCGGGTCGACGGAGCGCGGGGGGGGGGGAATTTTTTAAAATTTCAGCAGATGGGGAAAAATGAAAATGATCCCTAATTAACCAAATTTTAGCGACGTTTAGCGACGTCCAAGAAAAATGTCGCTAATTTAAATTTTAGCGACGTCAATGCGTCGCTAAACACGTTGCTAAATATTTTCAATATTAAAGTCGCTATATACGTCGCTAAACGTCGCTAAATTAGACATATTAGCGACGTTTAGCGACCTAAACTGAACTTATAGCGACTTATCTTTTAAAATCTTAATAAAAGTCGCTAAACGTCGCTAAATGTCGCCATTTAGCGACGTCTAGCGACATTTTAATAAGGAGTCGCTAATTTATATATTATTAGCGACGTTTCTTTTGACGTCGCTAAAATACGTCGCTAAGACCACTTTTTCTAGTAGTGTAATGTCTCGGCTTCATGAGTCATGTCACAGCGGGCCATGTCACAGCGGCTAGCACTGTCACTACCCAATTCTAGAAAATAGGGTATTTTTTTTTTTATTTGATAAATAGTGTATTGTATTTAATTATTTATATTTAATTAGTGCTTGTCTTATTTTTATTTTGATTGTTTTAGGATTTTGGCTAGCCTGGACCCATGTCCGACCCTAGTGGACCCATGTTCGACCCAGCCCGTACCCTTGTGAGAATTATTTTGGGGCTTAGAATTATTATTTTATTTTTAGGAGGTTAGTTGGAGAGTTTTGGAACTAGTTTGAGCGCATTTGGAACCCGGAACCCAAAACCGAGTGAATAGGGGCGTTTTGGGAATTTGGAAAGTTGTAAATCCCCCTTTATTTAGCATTGGCCGGCCCTACCTACCACCCCCACCCGTGAGAACAGCCACAGCAGCCCCCTCCTCTTCATTTACTTCTTCTTCTTCATTCCTTCTTCTTCTTCACTTCTCCTTTCTTCTTCCTTCCTTCTCCAAGTGAGTTTTCTTCCATTTTTCTTCTTTCTTCTTCATTCCTTCTTCCTTAAGCTAACCCTAACCTTACATTTTCTCTAACCTAGGTGTGAGGAGCCTAGATCTAGTGTGGGAGATAGATTTGGAAGCTTGGAGCTTGAGGGAGTTGATTTGGAGGGATTTGAGACTTTGGCCTTGGGATTCCAACTCCTAAGAGGTAAAACCTAACTTTTCCCTTCCTAATTATTTTTGTGTAGTGTAATTAGTGTTGTAGAACCCTCCTAGACCCTAACCCTACCCGTAGGAGGAAGTTGGAACTAGTTTGGGTGAGTTTAGAGACTTTGACATTAGGTTTTGTGTCGAATTCGGGTGGAATCCGAATTTGGCCCAATTTTGGGTGATGCCCTAGGTTAGATGGACCTAGGTAGACGTTGTCGGGTGTCTAAAGGGTGAGTGCGTGTCTCCGTTTGGACACGGGAAGCCGTGTCGCGGAGAAACGGGCGTTTCGGGCAAAATTGGGGCTTTTCGTCGTCGCCGATTCTAAGTGCGTGTGCGTTTCCGCCACGGGCCTAGAATCGACGTGGGAGCGCATTTTCTAGGATCTAGACATCGTGTAGAGCGCGTGGGTAAATTTTGGGCCGATTCCGAGTTCGTTTGGTGTGCGTTTCAGGAGGTTTTCCGAGCCGCGCACCACGTGTTCGTCGAAATGACCGAATGGCCATTTCGACTTGGTTTCCTCGTTTCGGCTTTGTGCGCGCGTTGGGTTAGTATCGGGGAGTGTGTGCTAGAGGTTTCGAGTTATATTTTATATATTTTAGGGTATTGGTGAGTGTCGGGGTCGTTGGGCGTGAGTAGGGCGTGTGGTTTGAGTGTTGTGTGGTGGTTGTGTATATGTGTCTATATATATATAAATATATGTATATATTTATATGTATGTTTGTTTACGTATATATATTTATATATATATGAGTGTATTTATATTTATGTACTTGTATATGTATATGTCTATGTGTATATATATATATGTATATGTGTAAGTGTGCTCGTGTGTATATGTATATATATATTTGAATATGTGTGTGTGTGTATATATCTTAGAGTGTGTGTGTATTGATATATATATATATATTTGTATGTGTGTATATATATATTAATATGTGTGTTTATATATATATTTATAGCTATGTATATATTTGTGTGTGTGTGTTGTTAGTGTTGTGAGCGTGTGTGTGTATTAGTGTGTGAGTGTGTTAGTGTGTGTGTTAGAGTGTGTAGATGAGTGTATATATATATAGATATCTAGTTATAGATATATAGATATATATGTATGTATATATATATATAGATAGTGATATATATATGTATATATATATATGGGTGTGTGTGTGTGTGTATGTGAGAGGAAAGGGGGGGAGGACAGCAAACAGTGGCTGCAGCTGCTGCTGCACTGCAGCAGCAGCACAGCAGCAGCAGAATCAGCAGCAGCAGTAGCATAGAGGAGCAGCAGCAGTAGCATAGAGGAGCAGCAGCCAGCAGCAGCATCATCAGCATGTAGAGCCAGCAGCAGCAGCGCGTTGGCAAGGCTAGTAGCGAGGGGTGTTAGCGAGGGGTGTTAGGTAATAGATAATAGTTAGAGTATATGTTAGATAGATAAGTTATGGATAATTATATTGATAGATAGATATTGATAGATAGATAGCTAGGTATTTAGATAGATAGATAGATACTAGATAGGTAGATAGGTAGATAGGTAGTTTTATCTATCTAGGAGATAGATATCTATATATCTATAGTTAGTTATATATATATAGATATCTTGATAGGTAATATATATATATATGTTATGATTAGATAAGGTAATGGGTATCGGGTAAATGTGTGTGGATATCTATATACATAGGTATATACCTACTTAGATATATATAAATATGGTAGATATATATATTACCTAGCCTAGATTAATAACTAGGTATATAATTAGTAGCTAGATAGCTAGTTAGAGGGCCTTAGGGCGAAACTTCAATACCTTGAGATACCGAGGTATCTCGATACCTTGAGATATTCAAGGTATTGAGTTTCGAGCGGGGTATTTGAGCATTAGCCTAGGAAATGCTTGGGAGTGATTTTTATATGTTTATATGTATATAATTACGCGTGCTAGCATAGGTTTTAGCGGGTTTAGGCGGGGTGCGTGGCCTAGGGCGAGGTATCGGATACCGAGGGTATCTCGGTATCTCGATTAGGCGAGTTTGAGAGTTTAGTAGCTTAATGAGCTCGGATTGACCTAGAATTTCAGGGGCACCCTAGTTTGACCTAGCTTTGACCATAATTGTCCCCGTTGACTGCAAAAGTCAACGTTTGACCTAGTTTTGACCTAGAGTTGACTTTTTGGACCCCGGGTTGACTTTTTGACCCGAATTTCACCGGTTTGACCCGTTCGACCTAGAATAGCCCTAGAAGCCTGTTTTTAATTATTTTATATCAGTTTAAATGCTTAGAACCCTGTTTAATCCTTGCTTTTCGTATTAGGTCCTTGCGACACCGGTCCGGACCTCGACCCTCATCAGTTGCTCAGGACATCAGGCGAGTACCTACCTCTGATAGTTTTCATTTCATGATAGCGTTTATATCACCTGTTCTAGAACTGTAATACTTGATTCTGACACTTTATTACACGAGCTGGTACTAGTGGATCCCGTCATGAGGTGCTATCCCCCTTACCGTGTTCAGCGGGTACTCTATCACGTGTATTTCATCATGTGCTTCGGGTATTGATTATCATGTGCTATCATGTGCTTCTTGTGCTCTCGCCTTCGTGTGAGCGAGCTATTATCATGTACGTAGCGTGTTGTGGTTGGATCCAATGGTATTAGTGGGGGAGGGGAGTAGTGAGTTGGTTATATGATCAAAGCCAAACAGTATTCATGTGTATGTCGGTTATGCAACTCACGCATAACGGAGTTATCGTAGTGACTTTCATGTGCAACCTAAGCCGATCATATAACGAACTTGTGCTCAAGGCACTTAGCTAGTATTCATGTTTCTCACCTGCAGTTACTTTTCCACTACTTGTATTGTTCTCCAGTTTACATTGCAGCTACTTCTTGTGCTCCAGCATATATTTATTTCCTGTGCATCTTGATTACTTTTCTATTGCTCGTCATATACACCTTACCATGTATTTGGAGTTGCTTTCAGAGTTATGTACTTCGCTCCAGTCCTGACTGGGCATATTTTTTCCAGAGGATCCTGAGGACTATTGCCCTACGTTCTACGGGCCTGGTGTTGACGACTGTTGTGACCCCGAGGAGGAGTGCGCCGAGGAGACGCCGATAGCACCCTAGTTAGCTAGGTGGGTTTCCTGGGTTATTTCCAGTGGTTTGTATTTTGGATGACTGTACTTATTCTTTTGTGCTTCTGTGAGATGTTGTAGCTTTTAGACTTGGACTGTATCATTTTGGATTGCCTTGCTCTCTTGGTTCTGTTTCTTGTTTATATCATATCGTGCTTATATTCTTCCTCTAGTTTTGTGATTGAGATTATTGTTATATATATATTGCGTGGTTTTGCCCTCCTTTTGGAGAGGTCATGCCGGATTTTTCTGTGAGTTATCTAGATAGTTGGTTGACCTAGAACGGACCTTTACAGCGTTCTACCGCCGATTCTGCGGCGTAGGCTGGACGTACCCACGGCTCATGCCCGATTTTCGGGTGCGGGTCGTGACACGTTTTTGGTGGTGGCCCATGCAGGTCTTCTTTTTAGTTTACCTGCTATAGAATATAGGATATAGGCTGAGAGAGAGTGTGCTCAATCACAACTAGGACCCTTCCTACTTCCTTTTGCTATCTTAATTTTTCCTGAAATTGTTTTCTTTTGCAATATTACTGTCCTTCTTTGATGATATCGTTCTTGCACTATATTGACTTCTTTTGATCTGTGTTCTTCTTGATTCCATTCTAGCACTTGCTTTATTTGATTCCGGTGCTTCCCATAGCTTTGTGTCTGTATCTTTTGCTGTTAGACACCATCTTGTTGCTGAACCTTTAGCTAGACTCTGCAAGATCACGACCGGGGGTGGTATCATCCTAGTCCGTGATGTTTGCAGAGACCGGAGAGTTACCTTGGGAGGCCGGGAGTTGAGTGTGTGCCTACTCGTAATGCCACTTCCGAGCTATGATGTTGTACTCGGGATGGATTGGTTGAGTACGCATTGTGCTAGTATAGATTGTCGTGGAGGCAGAGTTTTGTTCAGTCCGCCGGGTGAGCCAGAGTTTCAGTTTGCCAGAGGAGCAGCGGAGCAGACAGAGGGAGTCTTCTGCGGAGCCCTGGTGGTAGAGCCGAGGTCGCTACATCCACTGATAGAGGAGTATATGGATGTCTTTCCGAGGAGTTGCCAGGGTTACCTCCGGACAGAGACGTGGAGTTCTCTATAGACTTGGTGCCAGGCGCGGAGCCGATATCCCAGCACGTCTATAGAGTCAGCAACAGTGAGCTGATAGAGTTAAAGAAGCAGGTGGATGAGCTTCAGGACAAGGGATTTATCAGATCTAGTTCTTCTCCGTGGGGTGCTCCGGTACTTTTTGTGCCGAAGAAGGATGGGTCGATACGGATGTGTATCGACTACAGGGCTCTGAACAGCCTCACAATCAAGAACAAGTATCCGCTGCCGCGTATTGATGATCTATTTGACCAGTTGAGCGGAGCGAGGGTGTTTTCCAGGATTGATCTGAGGACAGGCTACCACCAGGTGAAGGTCAGGAAGGAGGATATTCCGAAGACAGCTTTTCGGACCAGATATGGACAGTATGAGTTCTTGGTGATGCCGTTTGGGTTGACTAATGCCCCGGCAGTGTTCATGAATCTGATGAACAAGGTGTTCCATCAGCATCTGGACAGGTTTGTGGTGGTATTTATAGATGACATCTTGGTGTATTCAAAGACCCCAGAGGAGCACGAGGAGCATCTGAGGATAGTACTGGAGACTCTCAGGAAAGAGGAGCTTTATGGAAAGCTTTCGAAGTGTGAGTTCTTCCTTGACAAGGTTGAATTCCTTGGTCATGTGGTGACTGGAGAGGGTATCTCGGTGGATCCGAGAAAGATCGTGGCAGTTGAGGCATGGAGTGCTCCGAGTTCAGTAGCCGAGGTCAGGAGTTTCTTGGGACTGGCAGGCTACTACAGGAGATTTGTTCAGGATTTTTCCCGGATTGCAGAGCCGTTGTCCAGGCTGACCCGGAAGGACGTAGAGTTTGTTTGGTCAGAGGAGTGCCAGATCGCTTTTGATGAGCTGAAGAGGAGGTTGACGACAGCTCCAGTGTTGACGTTGCCATCAGGTTCTGGAGGATTCACTATCTATAGTGATGCATCGGGAAAGGGATTGGGTTGTGTGTTGCAGCAGAATGGGAGGGTGATTGCCTATGCTTCCAGGCAATTACGTCCTCATGAGAAGAATTACCCTACCCACGATTTGGAGTTGGCAGCGGTCATCTTTGCTCTTAAGTTATGGAAACACTATTTATACGGAGAGCGTGTGGAGATCTTCACAGACCACAAGAGCTTGAAGTATGTGTTTACCCAAAAAGAGCTGAACATGAGGCAGAGGAGATGGTTGGAGTTGATGAAAGACTTCGACATATCATTGCAGTATCATCCAGGGAAGGCGAACGTAGTTGCGGATGCATTGAGCAGGTATCCGGTAGCTATGTGCCTGACTACAGATCGTTATCTTCTGGCAGATCTAGAGAGCTTGGGCATTGAGGTGATAGTGCCTGGAGTTGAGATGCAGATGTGGGGACTGCAGATTCAGTCAGAGTTGGTAGACCGGATCAGGGCTACACAGTTTGAGGATGAGTCCCTGAGGAGCATCAGGGAGCAGGTTCAGATGGGTTTAGCAGACGACTTCACCATTGCTGATGATGGTTCCTTGCGGCACGGTACCAGGTTGTGTGTGCCGAGTGGGTCGTTGCGCGAGGAGGTTCTCCAGGAGGCGCATCGATCCCAGTACTCTATGCATCCCGGTGCCAACAAGATGTATAGAGATCTGAGACAGCATGTATGGTGGTACGGGATGAAGCGGGAGGTAGCGCGCTTCGTATCCCGATGCTTAGTGTGCCAGCAGGTGAAGGCGGAGAGGCAGAGGCCAGGAGGTTTACTCCAGCCGTTACCCATTCCGGAGTGGAAATGGGAGCATGTGACCATGGATTTTGTTTCTGGACTTCCCCGTTCTCCAGGCGGGAAGGATGCGATTTGGGTCATCGTGGACAGGTTGACCAAATCGGCCCACTTTCTACCATTCAAAGTGGGTACGTCTACAGAGAGACTAGCAGAGATGTATGTGCGCCAGATAGTCAGACTGCATGGAGTTCCAGTGAGCATAGTATCAGATTGGGACAGTCGCTTTACTTCGCATTTCTGGAGGAGTCTGCAGGCTAGCTTGGGCACCCAGCTCAAGTTTAGTAGTGCGTATCACCCACAGACAGATGGTCAGTCAGAGAGGACCATTCAGACACTTGAGGACATACTTTGGACCTGTGTTTTGGATTTTAGAGGCTCTTGGGAGGATCACTTGCACTTGGTAGAGTTTGCTTACAACAACAGCTACCAAGCCAGTATCGAGATGTCACCTTTTGAGGCGTTGTATGGACGGAGGTGTCGCACTCCGTTGTCATGGGATGATGTAGGTGAGAGAGCTTTGCTTGGCCCGGAGATGGTGGTTGATGCAGCGGAGAAGGTCAAGCTCATTAGAGATAGACTTCGGGTGGCGCAGGACAGGCAGCGGCATTGGGCCGATAGCCACCGGAGGCCTTTGGAGTTCGAGGTATAGCTTAGAATCTAGATTTTGTTCTTGTGTTTGTTTGTGATTGCTTATTTTAGACTAAGTGCAGAGACCTTGTTTGTGCTAGGTTGGAGATCTGGTGTTCCTGAGGATTTCTCCGACGCGGGGCACTATTCGCTTCGGTGGAGGCGGGAAGCTTAGCCCACGTTTCGTCGGACCCTTCCGTGTTCTTGAGAGGGTCGGCGCCGTGGCGTATAGGCTTGAGTTGCCACCTACGCTGGAGGGAGTTCATGATGTGTTCCACGTGTCGCAGTTGAGACGGTACGTGGCGGATCCCAGTCACGTATTGGATCACTCGGAGATCGCAGTGGGCCCTACTCTTAGCTATCCAGAGCAGCCGGTGGAGATTCTGGATCGGCGGGAGAAGGTGTTGAGGAACCAGACTATTCCCTTGGTTCGCGTCGCGTGGAGGCATCACTCTCCAGGAGAGTCGACCTGGGAGAGGGAGGATGAAATGCGCGAGCGATACCCCTATCTCTTCGAGCCCTGAGGTATGGTTCTTTCTTTGCATTCCTGTCCTAGTTTCGTCTTTTAATTTCGAGGACGAAATTATTTTAAGGAGGGTAGGCTTGTCACTACCCAATTCTAGAAAATAGGGTATATTTTTTTTTTTATTTGATAAATAGTGTATTGTATTTAATTATTTATATTTATATTTAATTAGTGCTTGTCTTATTTTTATTTTGATTGTTTTAGGATTTTGGCTAGCCTGGACCCATGTCCGACCCTAGTGGACCCATGTCCGACCCAGCCCGTACCCTTGTGAGAATTATTTTGGGGCTTAGAATTATTATTTTATTTTTAGGAGGTTAGTTGGAGAGTTTTGGAACTAGTTTGAGCGCATTTGGAACCCGGAACCCAAAACCGAGTGAATAGGGGCGTTTTGGGAATTTGGAAAGTTGTAAATCCCCCTTTATTTAGCATTGGCCGGCCCTACCTACCACCCCCACCCGTGAGAACAGCCACAGCAGCCCCCTCCTCTTCATTTACTTCTTCTTCTTCATTCCTTCTTCTTCTCCACTTCTCCTTTCTTCTTCCTTCCTTCTCCAAGTGAGTTTTCTTCCATTTTTCTTCTTTCTTCTTCATTCCTTCTTCCTTAAGCTAACCCTAACCTTACATTTTCTCTAACCTAGGTGTGAGGAGCCTAGATCTAGTGTGGGAGATAGATTTGGAAGCTTGGAGCTTGAGGGAGTTGATTTGGAGGGATTTGAGACTTTGGCCTTGGGATTCCAACTCCCAAGAGGTAAAACCTAACTTTTCCCTTCCTAATTATTTTTGTGTAGTGTAATTAGTATTGTAGAACCCTCCTAGACCCTAACCCTACCCGTAGGAGGAAGTTGGAACTAGTTTGGGTGAGTTTAGAGACTTTGACATTAGGTTTTGTGTCGAATTCGGGTGGAATCCGAATTTGGCCCAATTTTGGGTGATGTCCTAGGTTAGATGGACCTAGGTAGACGTTGTCGGGTGTCTAGAGGGTGAGTGCGTGTCTCCGTTTGGACACGGGAAGCCGTGTCGCGGAGAAACGGGCGTTTCGGGCGAAATTGGGGCTTTTCGTCGTCGCCGATTCTAAGTGCGTGTGCGTTTTCGCCACGGGCCTAGAATCGACGTGGGAGCGCATTTTCTAGGATCTAGACATCGTATAGAGCGCGTGGGTAAATTTTGGGCCGATTCCGAGTTCGTTTGGTGTGCGTTTCAGGAGGTTTTCCGAGCCGCGCACCACGTGTTCGTCGAAATGACCGAATGGCCATTTCGACTTGGTTTCCTCGTTTCGGCTTTGTGCGCGCGTTGGGTTAGTATCGGGGAGTGTGTGCTAGAGGTTTCGAGTTATATTTTATATATTTTAGGGTATTGGTGAGTGTCGGGGTCGTTGGGCGTGAGTAGGGCGTTGTGGTTTGAGTGTTGTGTGGTGGTTGTGTATATGTGTCTATATATATATAAATATATGTATATATTTATATGTATGTTTGTTTACGTATATATATTTATATATATATGAGTGTATTTATATTTATGTACTTGTATATGTATATGTCTATGTGTATATATATATATGTATATGTGTAAGTGTGCTCGTGTGTATATGTATATATATATTTGAATATGTGTGTGTGTGTATATATCTTAGAGTGTGTGTGTATTGATATATATATATATATATTTGTATGTGTGTATATATATATTAATATGTGTGTTTATATATATATTTATAGCTATGTATATATTTGTGTGTGTGTGTTGTTAGTGTTGTGAGCGTGTGTGTGTATTAGTGTGTGAGTGTGTTAGTGTGTGTGTTAGAGTGTGTAGATGAGTGTATATATATATAGATATCTAGTTATAGATATATAGATATATATGTATGTATATATATATATATAGATAGTGATATATATATGTATATATATATATATGGGTGTGTGTGTGTGTGTGTATGTGAGAGGAAAGGGGGGGGAAGGACAGCAAACAGTGGCTGCAGCTGCTGCTGCACTGCAGCAGCAGCACAGCAGCAGCAGAATCAGCAGCAGCAGTAGCATAGAGGAGCAGCAGCAGTAGCATAGAGGAGCAGCAGCCAGCAGCAGCATCATCAGCATGTAGAGCCAGCAGCAGCAGCGCGTTGGCAAGGCTAGTAGCGAGGGGTGTTAGCGAGGGGTGTTAGGTAATAGATAATAGTTAGAGTATATGTTAGATAGATAAGTTATGGATAATTATATTGATAGATAGATATTGATAGATAGATAGCTAGGTATTTAGATAGATAGATAGATACTAGATAGGTAGATAGGTAGATAGGTAGTTTTATCTATCTAGGAGATAGATATCTATATATCTATAGTTAGTTATATATATATAGATATCTTGATAGGTAATATATATATATATGTTATGATTAGATAAGGTAATGGGTATCGGGTAAATGTGTGTGGATATCTATATACATAGGTATATACCTACTTAGATATATATAAATATGGTAGATATATATATTACCTAGCCTAGATTAATAACTAGGTATATAATTAGTAGCTAGATAGCTAGTTAGAGGGCCTTAGGGCGAAACTTCAATACCTTGAGATACCGAGGTATCTCGATACCTTGAGATATTCAAGGTATTGAGTTTCGAGCGGGGTATTTGAGCATTAGCCTAGGAAATGCTTGGGAGTGATTTTTATATGTTTATATGTATATAATTACGCGTGCTAGCATAGGTTTTAGCGGGTTTAGGCGGGGTGCGTGGCCTAGGGCGAGGTATCGGATACCGAGGGTATCTCGGTATCTCGATTAGGCGAGTTTGAGAGTTTAATAGCTTAATGAGCTCGGATTGACCTAGAATTTCAGGGGCACCCTAGTTTGACCTAGCTTTGACCATAATTGTCCCCGTTGACTGCAAAAGTCAACGTTTGACCTAGTTTTGACCTAGAGTTGACTTTTTGGACCCCGGGTTGACTTTTTGACCCGAATTTCACCGGTTTGACCCGTTCGACCTAGAATAGCCCTAGAAGCCTGTTTTTAATTATTTTATATCAGTTTAAATGCTTAGAACCCTGTTTAATCCTTGCTTTTCGTATTAGGTCCTTGCGACACCGGTCCGGACCTCGACCCTCATCAGTTGCTCAGGACATCAGGCGAGTACCTACCTCTGATAGTTTCCATTTCATGATAGCGTTTATATCACCTGTTCTAGAACTGTAATACTTGATTCTGACACTTTATTACACGAGCTGGTACTAGTGGATCCCGTCATGAGGTGCTATCCCCCTTACCGTGTTCAGCGGGTACTCTATCACGTGTATTTCATCATGTGCTTCGGGTATTGATTATCATGTGCTATCATGTGCTTCTTGTGCTCTCGCCTTCGTGTGCGCGAGCTATTATCATGTACGTAGCGTGTTGTGGTTGGATCCAATGGTATTAGTGGGGGAGGGGAGTAGTGAGTTGGTTATATGATCAAAGCCAAACAGTATTCATGTGTATGTCGGTTATGCAACTCACGCATAACGGAGTTATCGTAGTGACTTTCATGTGCAACCTAAGCCGATTATATAACGAACTTGTGCTCAAGGCACTTAGCTAGTATTCATGTTTCTCACCTGCAGTTACTTTTCCACTACTTGTATTGTTCTCCAGTTTACATTGCAGCTACTTCTTGTGCTCCAGCATATATTTATTTCCTGTGCATCTTGATTACTTTTCTATTGCTCGTCATATACACCTTACCATGTATTTAGAGTTGCTTTCAGAGTTATGTACTTCGCTCCAGTCCTGACTGGGCATATTTTTTCCAGAGGATCCTGAGGACTATTGCCCTACGTTCTACGGGCCTGGTGTTGACGACTGTTGTGACCCCGAGGAGGAATGCGCCAAGGAGACGCCGATAGCACCCTAGTTAGCTAGGTGGGTTTCCTGGGTTATTTCCAGTGGTTTGTATTTTGGATGACTGTACTTATTCTTTTGTGCTTCTGTGAGATATTGTAGCTTTTAGACTTGGACTGTATCATTTTGGATTGCCTTGCTCTCTTGGTTCTGTTTCTTGTTTATATCATATCGTGCTTATATTCTTCCTCTAGTTTTGTGATTGAGATTATTGTTATATATATATTGCGTGGTTTTGCCCTCCTTTTGGAGAGGTCATGCCGGATTTTTCTGTGAGTTATCTAGATAGTTGGTTGACCTAGAACGGACCTTTACAGCGTTCTACCGCCGATTCTGCGGCGTAGGCTGGACGTACCCACGGCTCATGCCCGATTTTCGGGTGCGGGTCGTGACAAGCACCGCACATAGGTAGGTAGCCTAATGTTGTAGAATAAAGAGTGTAGACATTACTACAAAGAGGTCAGTGTCCTCATGTTACAGTAGTGTGACACCACAGAGGTAAAATATGTAAATTCTCGGCTAAGCGAGCCATGTCACAGCGGCATAACACCGCAAGAAAGCGCAAGACTTCATGCTGGGTACTTTGGCACTACAAAGAGGCTGGGACCTCATGCTACAGTAGCATGACACCACGATGAGGTGTAGCCTCGGCTCTGGGCCATGTCACAGCGGAGTAGCACCGCAAGGAAGCTCGAGGCTTCATGCTAAGGACTCTTTAAAAGAACTCAAAAAGAGTGTATGGAAAGAGATATAGGCTGTCTCTTGAGTAAAAACTTGTAGACGCCCAAAATACATTCACCGAAACCAGGCATGCATATGGCCTTTAATGTGCAACCGGAAGCACAGCTGATGTCATTATATGATTGGAAATAATTACAGCTATGGTGCATAATTCAAGGCTTAATCCATTCTTGTATTATACTGTTGTTCGACCCTTGCAAGAATATTCAAGTCGAAGCGACATCTATCATAATACATGATGGGCAGTCACTGTGGGGAACGCTCAACCATATATATTGAGATATGTGGGGGATTGTTGGTATTTTTGCCTTTGGACTAATAAAGATAGTCCCACATTGGCTACACCACCAAGTGGGTATCTGAATATAATACTTTGTATGAGTTGAGGTGTGCACATGGGGTGTGGTGGGGCACATGGGTGCCATGTAGTGGTATTTTCCTAGGAGGAAAAATGATTAACTCCTCATGAAATAATTTATGCTTTTTGTCAGGCTCTTGGATATTATTCCATAGGAGCTAACCCCAAAGGGGCTTAGCTACTCGGACTCGGGCTCAAAGGCGCAAAGTGACACTTTGTTGACGCACTTTGCACTTAGCACGGCCGCATCATCGCAAGGTACTTGTGCGTTGTTGTTGCGCTTGTGTGCTAGTTTTATGCTCGAGTTTTATGCTGGGATTGCATGTGCGTGTTGTATGAGCGGGCGCTAAGCGTGTGTTGAACGGGCACTGGACGGGCACTAAGCTGGTGCTGAACGGGCGCTGAGCGGACTATGCATTGGGCTGTGATTGTGGGATATCAATTTTGTATATTGGCTTTTTAGTCCCAAATCAGAAAAAGAGGAGGATAGGCTTCCATCATTCCCTATATAAAGAGCCATCGAGCCTCCTTTTGAGACACACCAAAAGTTGAGAAAGAGGAGTCTAAAGTAGTCCGTTCGAGTCACACAAAGAGGTGACTAAGAGCATTCTAGAAGTTCTCTTGTGAACTTGCTGGCTCCTGGGAGCATATCGTCGATGGAGGATGAATCTTGCTTTGAGCAACGGTGGTCTTCACCATCCCAGCAAGAATAATTTTTTATTCTGTCTTCTCCTTTTTTTTTGGTTCGTTCTATCTGATTACAACTGCGTTTTGCAAGGAAGAACGAAGGTAGTTTTTATTTTATTGTAACTCTATTATGTCCGTCTGCAACTGCGATTGTAAGGAAGAACGAGAAGTTTGGTTAATTCTGATTATTTTATAATCTTGAGAGCAAGTTGTAATCAGAATCCTTTTATAGTTCTTCGTGGAAATCGAGAATAGTCAGAGTATGAACTTTTGTGTGAACCTCTGATCTCGACCACGTGTTCTTCCACCTTTGGTTAAGCCTCGAAACTAACACATCCACAATACAAAATTCTTATATGCAGATGCAATTTAGAGAACGCTTTTGGATCACCATCAACACCTATTGTCTCGGCAATAAACACGTATAACCGGAATCAGGTATTTACTGGATGGTCTGAGCTTAGATTCTAGCCCCACAGTAATATAATATCATTGTATCTCGATAATAAACATTGAATCACATTAATATGGGATAACACATGATATAAACATTTGTCGAATTGTTTCTTTATTTCAAAGAATTCAGATCATGTGATAATATAACAATTGTCGAATATCTTAAATTTTTCCAAGAATTCAGAAACAGGTCAACATTGGATATACACAATTATCGAATCTTAATCTCTTTCAAGAATTCGGATCCAATGGAAAGTAAGTGAGCTAAGCCTCACATCGGTCATCATATGGCCATACGTATATCGGAACTACTGATCAGCATTACTTTTTAAAATAATTAATATTTTAAAGAGTTCGACGGTGTGATCCAAATGTTCTCTCCCATCCCAATACAATTCTATAAAAATTACAGTCATTCCTATCTAACAATAAATTAAGTTGAATTATTAGTTCTGTTTTGTATTCTCGGCTTGTGTGTCAGAGACTACACATTTTGCGAGAGTATCGCATCAGCATGTCATTACGTCCTTGCGAAAACGTTAAACATCCAATAAAAACATATATTTCCGTTTTGTGTACTCAGGGTATCACGCCTAATGGAGCTATTCCATTTGGTAGAAAATTTTCTAAAGGCATGAAAATTATACTCCTTACCTTGGAATATAAGTTGTTGCTATTTTTGTTGTTCTTTTGTGCACGTGCAAGAGTGTCATACACATCCTAAAATTTAAAAAAAAATTGTAATCTAAGATTTTTAGGGTTGAACCAAAGTTAAAAATTCTAACAACTTGAAATAGAGAATAGTCAATTATTCGGGCTTTCCGAAAATGATTCTCTAAAATTTTTTTGGAAATTTCTGTAGAGTCTCTATTGTATTCTGAACTCCGAAAATTTCACAATTTGATAAACAGACCCGGAACAACTCTCCGTAGAATTTATATATATATATATATATATATATATATATATATATATATATATATATATATATATATATATATATATATATATATATATATATATATATTCAAGTAGAAACTTTACCTTGGCAAGTTTGCATTGACTTAACTATTTGCTTTTGCCATTAGAAAAATGCTATGCTCATTTCCAAGGCGACACAAGTATTAAAACATAAAGATAGTAATTCAAATTCCAAATAATACACATAATTTTAGAAGAAATTCACAATTTAAACTCAGTTAAGATATTATTGATCTAGAATAGATAGGTTGTTCTTAAGGGATCAACTACTTAAAATATAGTTGAGAAATCGATAACCAAATTATCCAATTTAATCAGATGTTAAAGATACTCATCCTAACCAATATTTTGAGATGAATTATACATATGATCTGGACAGAATTTAAACATATATAAAATATAAGATAAATGTGAATTTTCTTAATAACTTCTGAATCCTAAGCTAGGCCAAATATGGTACAATCCATATAAGGTATCAAGGTCATATTGTATAACATAATCCACCAAGAACATGGTTTTCAACTCTATTTTGGTTGATACAAAAGATATTAGAGAACATACTAGTGAAATATACATTCTATACTATAAGTAACTATCTATTAAATTGGATTTATATGAAACCAATATAAAATGAGTGGTAATATATATATCAAGTATTCTAACATTTGAAACAAAAATTATTGTGAAATTTTACCGATTTTTACCTTTTATACCAAAAGCGAGTAGATATTCTATATAATTTTGAAACCTTCATAACTTTAAATATATAATACCATGGTTAAACTTCTAAAATATTTTTTTAACACCTAGGTAACAAGTGCAACTACTTATAAATACCAACATGACAAAGTTCCAATTCTATATCTCCTAAAAGAATCCCTTATGAACATATGCCTATTTACATATTCATATGAATTCATATGCCAAGTATTATTCATTTCCACAATCAAGATTACGTACCTAGGTTAACATATCAAAATGGGTATAATCATTATAAGTATAACTTTTACTCATAACACAAGTACAACTAAGAGTACAAAATATAACCCACAATATAAATCCTTCTTAATCATCCTAACAAAATGTATAGTATCCCATTTTCCAAATATAAACATATTTGTCATTCCAAATCCCAAATTATATCTATGTGTCTACTATATATATATATATATATATATATATATATATATATATATATATATATATATATATATATATGCGTAGTTTTTAATTGATCAAAATCTGAGAAAATGAAAAATAAATCATGAATTCAATATTTAAAAATTTGATAAGGTGGAAAGAGGGCTTGCTTTGCTTTGGTTTCTTCTTGATTGGAAATTTTTCTTAATTCTCCTTCACTACTTCCCAATTATAACCTAGGATTTGAGATGATATGGGTATAATTCAAATTAAATTTCTTATTTGGAAAATTCTTACCTAGGTTTCTATTGGAAGGAAGGGAATAAAAACTTAAAAGATTTGAGAAGGGAAAGTATACCTAGGATTTGGGATGGCATTTGAGATGATCCCTAGATGAAGGTGGAGGAGACCGTGGTTGGTGTTCGGTCGTCAGAGGTTCGTGGCCGGCGTTGACGCAGCCGTTGCAGCAACAGCAGCGCAGTCGCGGTCAGTAGTTAAGCAGCGGCAGCAACAATATAGCAGTGGCAGCAGCAGTATATAGGGAGGGAGGGAGATGAAGAGGATATGAAGAAGAAATAGAGGATGAGGGTGGAAGAACCGACCCCCCCCCTCATTTCTCCATATACCCAGGCTCCCCACTTCCCAATAAACCAACAATTGTTATGATGATATTTTTAGGCTGAGTCACTCCTTTCATGCCACTAATCCCTTTTCATATACAATCATGTGTCAAAGAAAAATGTGTAATTACATGACATTTTGAAAGGACCTAAATAAAATAATCCTAAATTGGATCAAGAGTAAATTTTCTCTAAGAGCTGATATGAAAACTAGAATAAAAGAATTAACTAGGATTTATTTATTCATGAAAAAAATAAAATAATAATAATAAAAATAAAAAAAACATGTTGTGACTTTCTACCCACCTTATATAAATTACGTCCTCGAAATTAGATAAATAAGGAATTAGAATAAGATAAACAGACTATTACTAACCTTGTTCCTTGAACAGATATGGATATTGCTTTCGCGTGTCCTCTTCCCTTTTCCAGGTAGATTCTCCAGGCAAGTTTTTATTCCATGATACTCGAACCAAAGAAATAGTCTTGTTCTTGAGAATCTTTTGCCTTCGATCCAGAAGTTTTACTGTTTTTTGTTCTATGCGTAATGTTGGACCCACTGTGATTTCTGAATGATCTAGTATATGACCGGAATCTGGCACATATTTGCGAAGTTGTGATATATGAAAGACATCATGAACTTCTTCCAAAGATGGTGGTAAAGCGAGTCGATAAGATACGTCTCCAATTCGTTCCAAAATATCAAATGGGCCTATGTATCTTGGACTTATCTTTCCTCGGGTTCCAAATCTAATAGTCCCCCGCGTAGGCGAAATCTTTGGAAATACATGGTCACCTGCCTTGAATTCCAAATCCCTTTGATGCTTATCTGTCCACATTTTGTGTATATCTTGTGATGCCTGAAGGTGACTTCGGATTGCCTTGACTTTACCCATAGTTTGAGTAACCAATTCTGGACCTAAGAGTTGACGTTCCCCTACGTCACTCCAGCATATTGGGGATCGACATTTTCTTCCATATAAAGCTTCAAATTGTGCTATTTTAATACTGGCCTGATAACTATTTTTATATTAAAATTTGATCAAATGCAAATGATCGTCCCGAGATCCCCCAAAATCTAAAATACATGCTCTCAACATATCTTCTAAAGTTTGAATCGTCCTTTCAGATTGACCATCAGTATGTGGATGATATGTTAAAATAAATTTTAAACGGGTACCGAGACTTTCTTGTAGACTTTTCCAAAATCTAGAAGTAAATCGAGTATTTCTATCAGATATGATACACACTTGTACCCCCATATTGACTAACAATATTCTTCATGTATATATCTGCTAAAAGTTCAGTTGATTGACCAACCCGGAATAGTAGGAATCTAGCAAATTTTGTAAGCCTGTCTACGATTACCCAGATTACATTATTACCTTTTTGAGTTCTTGGAAGTCCTGATAAGAAGTCCATGGTAATATGCTCCCATTTTTATTCGGGTATAGGTAAAAGTGAAGAAGTCCTGTTGTCCTCTGATGTTCGGCTTTCACTTGTTGACAGACCAAATATTTTGACACGAATTTGACAATTTCTCGTTTCTTTTCGTGCCACCAGAAATTCAGCATCAGATCCATTTACATCTTTGTACTCCCAGGATGAATAGAATATTGTGAACTGTGTGCTTTAGACATTATTTCTGTTCTGTGATCTCCATAAGGTACACACAATCGATTTTTGAATCTTAAAGATCCATTTACACGTTTAATTAAACCATTTTGTAATCCAGCTTCTGTCTGCTTCCATATCTTTTGTAACTTCACATCATTTTTCTATGACATCTTAATCTTTTCTAGTAAAGATGATTGTATTTGTAAGTTTGTCCAAATTCCTTCTGATACTGAACAAATTACCTCAATCCCCATTTTTCTCAGATCTTTCAAGATCTCCTTTGGTGTATTCAGAAAGAATGTTGTAGGTCTCCTACTTAAAGCATCAGCCACTTTAATTGGCTCTTCTTGGATGGTATTTCATCTCCATGTCAAAGTCCTTAAGTAATTTCAACCATCTTCGTTGTCTCATGTTTAATTCTTTTTGTGTGAATACATACTTAGGACTTTTATGATCTGAATATATTTTAATTATTTCTCCATATAGATAGTGTCTTATAGTGTTCTAAAAATTAGGCTATGCGGCCGCCGACCGCACCGGAAAGGTCCTAGGCGGCCGGCCTAGGCGCTAGGCGCCGCTAGGAAGACCTAGGCGGACCTAGGTGGCGCCTAGGCGGTCTTGAAATTAAAAAAAAAACTTACCTCGCCGAAGTATGGCCACGGCCGGTTACGGTGGGGGTAGCGGCCGGCTATGGTGGTGGTAGTGGCGGCGGCTCCAGTGGCGGCGTTGCTGCTGCTGGTGGTGGTGGCGGCGACGGAGGAGGGGGAGGGTGAGGGGAGGGAGAGTGACTGAGTGAGAGTGAGAAGTGAGAGAGAGAAGTGAGAGAGCGAGAGGGGGGAGGAGTATTATATAAGAGTGAAAAAAAATCCTTACTCAAGTCTTGAACCTAGGACCTCCCAACCCCCAAACAAAATTACTTACTCACACTCCTGCTGAAAAATTGGTCAAAGAGAGTTTATGTTTAAACTTAACATATATATATATATATATATATATATATATATATATATATATATATATATATATATATATATATATATATATAAATAAAAGAAAAAAAATTATCCAATTCGGCGCCAAGGCGACCTAGGCGCTAGTCGGCCCTCCGGCGCACCGACTCCGCCTACCAAAATTTAGAACATTGGTGCCTCCACAATTTTAATGCAAAGACTACAGCTGCCAATTCCAGATCATGAATTGGATAGTTCCTCTCATGTATCTTCAATTGGCGAGAAGCATAAGAGACAACACGTCAATGTTACATCAGTACACAGTCCAATCCTTTTCCGAAAGCATCACTATAAATCTTATATCCCCCAGATCTGGATGGTAATGCTAGTACTGGAGCAGTAATGAGCCTTTCCTTTAATTCTTCAAAAGCTAATTAGCATTTATCGGTCCAAATAAAATTTTCATTTTTTTGAGTTAGTCGGATAAGTGGCTCAACGATCCTTGAAATTTTTTTCACAAATCTTCTAATATCCAACTAAACCAAGAAAACTTTGAATTTTTGTTACATTCTTAGGAGTAGGCCAAGATTTGACTGCTTCTATCTTCTTTGGATCTACTGCTATTCCTTCTCCACTTACAATACGGCCCAAAAAGGAGATGTTATATAACCAAAATTCACATTTACTTAGTTTTCCATATAATTTCTCCTGTCGTAGAGTTTGAAGTACTATCCTCAAATGTTCTTCATGTTCCTTTTCACTCTTTGAGTATATTAGAATATCATCGATGAGCACAATTACAGATTTATCCAAATACTGGTAGAATATTCAATTTATTAAGTCCATAGAAATTACAGGTGCATTTGTTAGTCCGAATGGCAGAACTTGAAATTCATAATGTCCATAACGAGTTCTGAAAGCTATTTTTTGTATGTCTTCATTTTTAACCTTCACCTGGTGATATCCGGATCTAAGATCAATCTTCGAGAACACCGTTGCTCCTCCTAATTGGTCAAACAATTCGTCGATCCTTGGTAATGGATATTTATTTTTAATAGTTTACTTTATTTAGTGCTCTATAATCAATTACCAATCTCAAACTTCTATCCTTTTTTTTCACAAATAATACAGGTGCTCCCCATGGTGTTGCACTGGGTCTAATAAATTCTTTAGCCAATAATTCCTTGATTTGTTTATTTAATTCAACTAGTTCCTCTTTATTCATTGAATATATCTTATTTGCAATAGGAGAAGCTCTAGGAATTAGATCAATACTAAATTCGACAGCCCTATCAGGTGGTAATCCAGGTAATTCATCAGGAAAGACATCTTTAAATTCATCCACAATTCTTGGAAATTTCTCAGTCTCCAGATTCTGATAGTTTCTTCCTGAAGATAATTCAAATTTTCTAATTCTTTTTCATCAAATTCTTTCTGATCTTTAACAAATTCATGTATGTCCTTTCCTGGTAGTTGAAATAAAATACTTTTCTTTCTACAATTTATAACTGCCGAAGTCGAGTTTAACCAATCCATTTCCAGTACTACATCGTAGTTATTCATAGGAAAGACTAATAATCTAACCTGGAAATTTTCTTCTCCCATTTTAATTGAACACTCTCTACATATCATGTTAACTTCCGCAATACCATTACCAGTAAGAATTTTTAAATTTTTAACTAAAGGCCGAATCATAATATCATGCATGGATGCAAAAGATGCATATATAAAGGAGTGAGTTGCTCCAGAGTCAAATATTACTGATGCAGGACAAGATGATACGAGTATGGTACCTGTTACCACTTCTCCGGCCAACTCTTCCTCATTAACATTCATTATGAAGGCTTGTCCCTGCTTCTTCCTTCTCTTATTATTACTCTGATTTGCCCTCTGTGCTTGGTTGAACTGATGGGCTTGAGGGGCTAGTGGTGGTCTTTGTTGATATCCAGAAGATACACGGGCTTGATCTGGAGGTACTAGAGTTGCTGCTAATGCCATAGTTCTGGGTCCATTTATTTGTGGCATTAGTCTTGGCCTGAATCATTGGTTCATAAGCCTTGGTCCTTGTGGAAAGTTTTGAGTTCCTGGTCTTCCGATGGGTTGTCGAGGACATTGTTGCGCTTGATGTCCAGATGAGCCACATCTAAGACAGTCCATGAAACTTCCTACATGAGTTCTTTGTGTGTCCTGGTTTCCCACAATAGGTACATCTTATTTAATTTTTATTCTGTTCAGCATGTGTGGATTTAACCAGGCCCTGTCCATGATTCATTGCCTGAGAAGAATTAGTTTTCCAATTTCTCTTTTGTCCTCCCATTTTTGAGCCAGATTCTCATTATATATCCTTTCTTGATCCCTGGCTGCTTCTTCTACATCAGCATATGTTTGGCAGTGGTAGGCTGCTACTCGTGCCTTCAACCTGTTGTCCAGTCCTTCTCGAAACCGAACTATTTTTGCCTCTTTAGTAGTTACCATACTTGGAGCAAATCTACTTAGCCTTGTAAATTCTGCTGCATATTCATCAACAGGAATCCTATTTTGCTTCAAGTAGATAAACCTCCTCTCAAGTTTCATTCTTGCTATTGCAGGAAAGAATATTTTCTCAAATTTTCTTTTGAATTCTTCCCAAGTTACCACATCATTAGAGTCTTCCGGATGGTGCGAGCTCCACCAATTCTCTGCTACATACTCTTGCTATTGCTGGACTTGCTGAGTGTTGGTTTCCAAAACTTTTTGGAAGACCTCGAATACATCCATAGTTCGAGGTTTCGAAGATTCTGAATGTGACGATTTGTGAGGAGGAGAAGTAGTCATTTCCTTGATATTTCCAAAATACAACATCTTTTAAATCAAGTAGAAGTATAAAGTAAATATCAAGATATACCAAATCAATATAAAAAATTTGTTATTGAAATTGAAATTGCAAAACTAAGATCAATTGAATATCAGATAAAGGGCAAGCATATTTCATTCACTATGTCAAAAGGTGATACAAATATGCTACTAAGAGTACAAACTATCTTACAGACTATTTACATTTGAACACTTTCATTCCTCCAAATTTATATATACATCTGCTGTTTTTACAAAAAGGTACACAGCAGACAAATTTTTTTCCTTTACCCAACATGTCCACCCCTTCTTCAGACACACATCCTCCTCCGTAAGGATCTTAGCGTAGGGGTTAAGCTCCCTCCATTCGTCTAGCGTCTCCTCATATCCTTCTATTTTTGGGTAGAAAGACTCGTCCCGTCTTTTCAGAAAAAATATGAAATACACTTCAGCTTCATGGTATACTTCTGCACCGTCCTCGATATCTCTGATTACTGGTCTTTGAATCTCATAGTATACCAAGCGAACGGGAAGGTTGTAGTCTTCCGACACTTTCCATTCTTCTATTGCATATTGTTCGTATCCATAAAGGGTACGTTTGTTACCATCCCAATACACACAAGGTAAGAAGCGATCCATGACCTACACTTAGAAACAAATTCTAAGATCAATTGGCTGAAATATGATGTAATAATCATAAATACAGGAATAAATCTATAGTGCAATGCAAGATTCAAATGATAATCTTCAATTCAATACCATCCCATTTCTTTTCTTTATTTTATTTTCTCCCTCAATCATCAGTATTACCTTATACTTTCATCCTAAGGTTCGGATTTAAAATATCTTGTCTTCCAGAGTCATTGATTTTAACCATTTTGGAATTCTTAAATTTATTCATGTATATGATTCCTCTATGTTTGTTTCTAGAATGCTAGACAGCTATGACGACCTACATGGGCCACCACTAAAAGACGTGTCACGTCCTATTTTTCTAAGTACGAACATCTGAGGACAATGATGCATCTCCAGGATACACACCTATACAATACATTGATATCGTATTTGCAATTGTCGCCTGTAGGTTCTGGGATAAAGTACAGGTCAGTAGAGAGTACATTCTAAATATTCACATATTGTACATAAGAAGCTTAACTTATATTTACAAAGCCTCAATACCAAGTCTTCTCCAAAACTCATAATTTACATATAACAGCTACAAAATGATATATGCTGCATTCAAAAGCTAACTCCCTTATTCGTCCATTTCATCGACATCATACAAAGGTAGAGTCTCTTCTTCATTATCTTCATTTCCTAGTGAACAAAATTAGGTCGTCAGAACGACAAGTAAGTCCTTATATCAAGAACGTTTAAAATAAATGATAAAAATGCAAGGATAGATCATATCAGAAGAAATATATATATGATATGAAGACTGGAACATTGTTACTGATTTATAGTGTAAACTTGAGATATGAATTTCGTATTTCTAGTAAAAATCTATCTTACAAGATGTCAAAAAAACACAGTCACAGACACAATCAACAATACAAAATTCTTATATACAGATGTAATTTAGAGAACGCTTTTGGATCACCATCAACACCTATTGTCTCGGCAATAATCCCATATATCCAGGATCATGTATTTACTGGATGGACGGAGCTTAGATTCCAGTCACACAGTAATATAATACCATTGTATCTCGATAATAACCATTGAATCACATTAATATGTGATAACACATGATATAAACAATTATCGAATTTCTTCTTTATTTCAAAGAATTCGGATCATGTGATAATATAACAATTGTCGAATATTTTAAATTTTTCCAAGAATTCGAAAATAGGTCAACATTAGATATAGACAATTGTCGAATCTGGATCTCTTTCAAGAATTCGGATCCAATGGAAAGTAAGTGAGTTAAGCCTCACCTCGGTCATCGTATAGCCATACGTATGCCGGAAATACTGATCATCATTACTTTTTAAAATAATTAATATTGCAAAGAGTTCGACGGTGTGATCCAAATATTCTCTCCCATCCCAATGCAATTATACAAAAATTACAGTCGTTCCTATCTAACAATCAAATTAAGTTGAATTATTAGTTCCGTTTTGTATTCTCGGCTTGTGTGTCAGAGACTACACATTTTGCGAGAGTATCGCATCAGCAAGTCGTTCCGTCCTTGCGGAAACGTTAAGCATCCAATAAAAACATATATTTACGTTTCGTGTACTCAGGGTATCACGTCTAACGGAGCTATTCCATTTGGTAGAAAAAAATTTGAAGGCATAAAAATTATACTCCTTACCTTGGAATATAAGTTGTTGCTATTTTCGTTGTTCTTTTGTGCACGTGCAAAAGTGTCCTACGCGTCCTAAAATTAAAAAAAAAAAATTATAATCTAAGATTTTTAGGGTAGAACCTAAGTTTAAAATTCTAACAACTTGAAATAGAGAATAGTCAATTATTCGGGCTTTCCGAAAATGATTCTCTAAAAATTTCTTGGAAATTTCGGCAAAGCCTGCTTTGTATTCTGGACTCCAAAAATTTTACAATTTGATAAACAGACCCGAAGCAACTCTCCGTAGAATTTTCGGGTTCGCCGACCCCTTCGGTGGAGCAACTCTAAACACCGATAAACTCACGCATATATATATATATATATATATATATATATATATATATATATATATATATATATATATATATATATATATATATATATATATTCAAGTAGAAACTTTACTTTAGCAAGTTTGCTAATTGACTTAACTATATGCTATTGTCATTAGGAAATGCTATGCTCATTTCCAAGGCGACACAAGTATTAGAACATAAAGATAGTAATTCAAATTCCAAATAATACACATAGTTTTAGAATAAATTCACAATTTAAACTCCTTTAAGATATTGATCTAGAATAGATAGGTTGTTCTTAAGGGATCAACTACTTAAAATATAGTTGAGAAATCGATAACCAAATTATCCAATTCATCATCAATGTTAAAGATACTCATCATAACTAATATTTTGAGAAGAATTATACAAATTATTCATAATAGTAAAATCCGGACAGAATTTAAACATATATAAAATATAAGATAAATGTGAATTTTCTTAATAGCTTCCGAATCCTAAGCTAGGCCAAATATGGTACAATCCATATAAGGTATCAAGTCCATATTGTATAACATAATCCACCAAGAACATGATTTTCAACTCTATTTTGGTTGATAAAAAAGATATTAGAGAACATAGTAATGGGATATACATTCTATACTATAAGTAAGTATCTATTAAATTGGATTTATATGAAACCAATATAAATATGAATGGTAATATATATATCAAGTATTCTAACATTTAAACCAACAATCATTGTGAAATTTTACCGATTTTCACCTTTTATACCAAAAGCAAGTAGATATTCTATATAATTTTGAAACCTTCATAACTTTAAGTATATAATACCATAGCTAAACTTCTAAAATATTTTTTTAACACCTAGGTAACAAGTCCAACTACTTATAAATACAAACATGACAAAGTTCTAATTCTAAATTTCCTAAAAGATTCCCTTACGAACGTATGCCTATTTACGTATTCATATGAACTCAAGAATTCATATTCCAAGTATTATTCATTTCCACATTCAAGATTATGTACCTAGGTTAACATATCAAAATGGGTATAATCATTATAAGTATAACTTTTACTCATAACACAAGTACAACTAAGAGTACAAAATATAACCCACAAAATGTATAGTATCTCATTTTCCAAATATAAACATATTTGTCACGCCAAATCCCAAATTGTATGTGTCCACTATATATATATATATATATATATATATATATATATATATATATATATATATATATATATGTGTGTGTGTGTGTGTGTGTGTGTGTGTGTGTGTGTGTGTAGTTTTAAATTGATCAAAATCTGAGAAAATGAAAAATAAATCATGAATTCAATATTTGAAATTTTGATACGGTGGAAAAAGGGCTTGTCTTTCTTTGGTTTCTTCTTGATTGAAAATTTTCCTTAATTCTCCTTCACTGCTTTCCAATTATAACCTAGGATTTAAGATGACATGGGTATAATTCAAATTAAATTTCTTATTTGGGCAAATTCTAACCTAGGTTTCTATTGGAATGAAGGGAATAAAAACTAAAAAGATTTGAGACGGAAAAGTATACCTAGGATTTGGGATGGGATTTGAGATGATCCCTAGATGAAGGTGGAGGAGACTGTGGTTGGTGTCCGGTCGTCGGAGGTGGGTGGCAGACGCTGGCGCAGCCGCTGCAACAATAGCAGCGCAGCCGCAGTCAGCAGTTAAGCAGCGACAATAGCAGTATAGCAGTAGCAGCAGCATTATATAGGGAGAGAGAGAGAGATGAAGAGGAGGATGAAGAAGAAAGAGAGGATGAGGGTGGAGGAACCGACACCCCCCCCCCCCTCCTCATTTCTCCAAATACCCAGACTCTCCACTTCCCAATAAACCAACAATTGTTATGATGATATTTTTAGGCTGAGTCATTCGTTTCATGCCACTAATCCCTCTTCATATACAACCATGTGTCCAAGAAAAATGTATAATTACATGACTTTTTGAAAGTACCTAAATGAAATAATCTTAAGTTGGATCAAGAGTACATTTACTCTAAGGGCTGATATAAAAAGTAGAATAAAAGAATTAACTAGGATTTATTTATTCATGAAAAAAGACATCTATAAATTCAGCGAACTAGTCAAATCTATTTGTTAAACATCTCCAAGCACGAAAAAGTATTCTATTAGGGCATGTTTGAGTTGGGAAGGTGAGAGTGCATTGAAAGTGGTTTAAAAATGTCATTTTTGTTGTAAGTGACAATTGGTGTAGGCAATTTCAGGGTATGGATTGTTAGTCCAATGATTAAGTTAAGTTTTTGAATATGGCTAAATGGTTAAGTTAATCATGTTATCATTATAATGTTGATATACTTAAACTTAGCATTATCATACTATGCATATTGATTTGTTCATCTAACATGTATTTGCAGATAAACAATAAACAAGATCAAACATAGATATGTGCAATGAAGAAATCATGATGAGCCAAAGACGGTATTATACAACAAGATTTTTTTTAAACCGTCTATGACATCTCCGGGACCTCACACTCGGGGGGGAGGGGGCGCCGTTGTCGTCAATGGAAAAAGGCCATCATTCAAGACTCGGAAGAAGTCTGCATCAACCTCGAAGAATTCATCTCATGAAGAGGCAAATTGATTGTCGTGTTTTTCAAATTTATTATGTATTGTATGTTTATTTTATAGGACCAAATGTGCATCCGGTCGTATTGGTACTAAAAATTTTAAAACCCAGCCTATACCACATCCTAGTCCACAAAAATGAACTTGACCAAAACCCAAACCATTTTGACCCTACAAAGACCGAACTCGGACCGAGTTCTTCCCCTGGCCGAACTCGGGCCGAACCCCTATGACCTAGTTTTTCAACAGCTTCTGATTTGACTTCTTCCTCCAGGAGAACAGGGTGCCAACATTCGAATTTTTAAACGTTGAGAGGACCAAACTATGTCCAAACTCGATCTCCCTGCTAGCCTATAAATATACATGTATTTCACACTGTTTCAATCATCTCTTACATTCTGAGCAATACATCTTCCCCATCACCAAGAGCAACTCCCAAAACCTTCTAAGTGCCGAGTGCGATCTTGGTTAAAAATCTACGAAGAGTTGTAAAACTTGGAAATCCAAGTTTAATTTTTATTTCAAGTGTTGAAATCGACGTGCCCTTCGGATCAAAGCACGTGATGTTTGCTATTCCTACATAGTGGATTAAATCATGACAAGAATTTTCGGAACTAGACTGCCTTCCACGAAGGATACCAGGATACATCGCGGTGCAGGCCCTCCAAATTTTGGAAGCCTCAAAAAATTATATATATATATATATATATATATATATATATATATATATATATATATTATGGTCCGTTTTGTAATTTAAGTCATCACATTACTTCCTCAATCCCTAGAGTCTACGATCTGCACAAGACCTCGAATTCTTCAATCCCTATTCTCGACCGACTCTTAGACTCATATTTATAATCATACAAAATTTTTAGGGTTTATCAAAGATCTTGCTCTGACCGGTGTGTTGACTATCATCTCTAAGCTGTGCAATTACTATTTTGCTTCTAAAGACCCTCAATTGTTTGATGAATTTATTTTCTACAATAAAGATCTGCCGTGAGCTTTAGTTTCTATAATAATGATCAAATTTCTTTTATTTATATAATTTAGAAATTTTGATGTGCATGCCTAGTCTTATTTAAGAATTGATGTGCAGGCATATTTTTTTTATTTATACAATTTAACAATCAGTACGTCTTCTATCTAAAATATCTTTATTATACTATATATGTAATGTGCTTGAATATAAATAATTTGAGCTCTGTTTATTTTGTTTAGTAACTATCTATAGATTCAGTTATAATATACAATTAAGAACATCTCCAGAGATTTTGATAGAGACATAGAATAATATCTTTAAAAAATATGAATAAATAAATTTAGGACCTCATTTTGAGATTCGCACAGGACCTTTAATTATTCAGGCCGGCCCTATCGCGGTGTTTGCGTTTGTGACTTCTTACACTTTATATTTTTCTATACTTGCTTGCTAAAAAATTTAGTTAGTAAATATTGCATTGGTTAATTGTGTTTAACTCTATTCAAACCCCCCCCCCCTCCCCCCCCTCTAGAGTTGCCTTCGATATCTCTTGCAACTCCATTGCAAACGGTTGTAATATATTTTATTGCAACTAGAAGTTTTATTTCTTCATTTCTCAGTTGCAGAAAAAATAGATTGCAACTCCATTGCAAGTGACTATGCTCTCTACTTTTTTTAATTTTCACCTACACTTTCATCTTGTCACCCAAACAAAATAGTTTAAAAAATTTCACTTGCGCGAAACAAAAAACTATGTATCCAAACATATTTTGAAAAATGATACATTCACAATTTTATTGCAAGTGCATTGCATTATAACATGTTGAAAGTGACACTTTCATTTTTTAGGAACTACAAGTATTCAAACGGTCCCTTGGTGAAACTGTATTGAAAGTGCATTGAAACTTGCACTTTCATTGCAACTGTCTCCATGTGTAGACAGTTTCTATGTTTGGGTTGCAGTTGCAACTCCATTGCAAGTGGCTATGATTTGACATTTTTGAGTTATTGTCCCCCCTCATTTCTTCATTTCTTAGTTGTAGGAGAAACGAAGAGAAATTTCATTGCAAGTGGACTATACTCTCTACTTTTTTAATTATTACCTACACTTTCATGTGTCATCCAAACAAAATGGGTTTGAAACTCCTCATTTTCGGAGAGCAAAAACTACGCATCCAAATATATTTTGAAAAGTGATACATGGCGTAAGTACACTGCATTACAACATGTTAAAGTGATACTTCACACTTTCGATGAGCTACAAACGTCCAAACAGATCCCTTAGTATGAGTCATGGCAATATTTATATATAGAAAATTTTCTACAGATTATTTATTAAAAAAAAAAAAAGCCCTTACTATGGACGTTTATGTTCTAACAGTTTTACTTTTCTTGTTTTTTTTTCTTTTGCATTGATGTGATCGTAAAAAAATTTCTTCCCCAGCCTTCTCCTAAACAACGCCCCCCTTCTCAAAAGCAGCTCCCGCGAAAAAAAATGGAAAACGCCCCTACTAGGTGCGTTTTCATCAAAATTTTCTTTTATTTTACGGCTTAAACAAAAAAAAGGTTTAAAACGTCCCTATTAGAGACGTTTTCGTCAATTTTTTTCTCCGGTTAAAAAAAATAAAAAAACTGAAAACGTCCCTGATAAGGATGTTTTCATTTCTTAAAAAAAAATTTAAACGTTCGGACGTTTTCGTTTTGTTTATAAATTTAATACATGTCGAATCATCTTTTATCATAGTAGAAAAATCTTTCTAAGATGGATATATATAAAATATTTTTTATGTTTCCTTTTACACTTTTGTTATAATTATGATACCCTTAAATTTACTCGTGTAAGTCTAGAGTCGAATCATCTTCTAGAACCAAGAAAAATCGGCTTCTATGTCATATTTTGCTGCATATTTTGCTGCATATATTGCAGTCATTTTTATATCTAAAAATGGGGGAAAAAAACATTGAAATTAAGAGTCAAAGCGGATAGAGTACCTTTGAGTGTCGAATGTGTTATGGCTACCATTTTCAAGTGATTTTTTATATCTAATAATGAGAACAGATGAAATTAAGAAAAAAATGGAAAGTACATTTGAGTGAAGAAGATGTCATTGCTACCATTTGCATCATTTTTATATGAGAAGAAAGTCATTTTTATATCACAGACCATGTTTTCTTAAAGGGTTAATTAGAGTTTGTACCAGGTTAGAGTTTAGGTTATGACATATCTTTTTAGATAATTTAGCTCCCGAATTTAGTGTTACAGTGTATATTTTAGGATCCAAAAATACTAAATCTAAGAGCTAAACTTTCTAAATGGACATGTTAGGACCTAAACTTCAAGCTTGTATAAACTGTCTAAACTCTAATTAGCCCTTCTTAAAACTAGAGTCTCCGAACGAATTTTGGGCCGATCAAAAACTTAATACTCAGAGGCGGATCTATATAGGGTCCAAGGGTGCCTATCCCACCCACCCACACCCCTAAAATATATACTAGTTTGACTTTCTAATGCACAAAGAATAAGTTAGCTCCAACGATAATTCTTTGGACTTTCAAGTGAGTGGTTATGAGTTTAATTTCATCTCTTTAATTAAATATTTTACATATTTTAAAAATATTATGTATAACTTTTTTTGGTTTCTCTTTGTTTTGAAAATATTAACTTTACTTTTTTATCCATTCTTGTTTGAGTTTTAGTATATTTTTTGCTATTGAATTTCAATTAACATTGTAACTTTAAATATTTCTATATGTAGTAGCACGGTTCCTCCAAAATTTTAATCCTGGCTCAGCCCCTGCTTATAGTTTGTCGGATGATAAGAACTTCTTGCTCATTTAACTGTTTTTCTCTAGTTCTCCCGTGTCACGCCCCAGTCCCAAAATATCGAGGGACTAGACACGTAGCAATGGCCAGCAGCACGCACCGATGGACAAACCCAATTTAATGGATCCATCGGGACATACTTAAGCTGTATTACAATAGTCAGGGTTTACTATTCTCATCCACAGAATGAATATATCAATATCAACAAAAGGAAATATAAACAACCTCAACAATTCTCAAGTAAATAAATCGGGGAACAACCCGATTACAAATCTGATACAACTGACAAGATACAAGAATAAAGATATCAACAACAAAACTGAGTATGGAAATAGTATATACTCAGAAGACACCCACAGAGATCACTCGACTGCTGGATCTGGTACTACTCCAGTGTCTACTCCTGCTCCTGCTAATGCTCCTGTCTTGTATATCTCTGGGTCGAACTCGTCTGCTAATCCTGGGGACATAATCCGGATCCAGGTCCTCAGGGGACATAGCAAGGTACAAGAAAGCTCAAGCCAAAATAAATGCAGTGCAGCAAATAATGAAACAATAGGGTAAACTATATAACCATCTATGTGAAATACAAGTTGAGAGCATCACTAGAACTTAGGCTGATACCACTACAAGCTCTGTGTCTGGGAGCCGGTAGCAGTGTTTACTATGAGTTTTACTATGTGTTTACTATGGATTTTATATATATATAATCAGCCTGTAGCATGTGTGTCTCTCCCCACCCAATGTAACCACACGTCTCATGTCCATAACGTCTCATGTCCATGTCACGTGAGATCATAACTAATGCAGTAAGTCATAATGAGATCTAAGAATATAATGTCTAAGTCATGTAACATGTTTCCTATACAGAATCACCATGAATATCTCAAGAAGATTCTGTCTCATGAATAGTGTCAGGTGTCCTGGGTTATGATGTACTTGATAAGACAAGTACGAGAATGTAAAGGGGTCACGATATCCATGTCTAGATGACGTTACACAACACTGCGTACGGTGTTGGCACCCGACTATTAATCGGACGCTAAGTAATTCACACGGTCCTAGGTCAAGCATGCACAATTATATATATAGTCAAAGGAATAAATAACAAGAACTGCAAGTTTGGCAAGGTACACTTGCCTGGGATTCCGGCTCCCATTTGTAGCTCTGACAGCAGCGAAATTTGCAGGCAGTACTCCGGTTACTGAAATAAACATCACCATTAGATCCAGAAAATATCAAATAGCTAGAAACGCCTGTCCTTGAGTCCAATTTGGAGACAAGGACAAAAATGACCATTTTGGGTCAAAGCGGATCCACATGTGGCCCGCTTCGCACCGAAAAATGTGTCAGGGTCAAAGGTCTCCAAATTTGTCAAACTTAGTGTCAAAAAGTCAGGAACGATGATACGAACCCAACGGAACTTCCAGAATTGGATTCCGATGAGCCGATCACAAAAACGCCCGTCAGGTGGAGCCTGTGGGGCCCACGACACGCGATTTTGTCAACGTTCTCAGAATCGAACCAAACTTGGGTCACAGGACCAGCGTATCGCTACGAGTCCAATGGCGCAAGTTTCGTTTCGATCCGACGTGTGTACACAAAGTTAGGACGCGTTCCAGAATTGACGGATACGGGACGGTGTCCGCGGATACGCGTTGATTCCGGTGTGCACGCACACCCGAATCGACTTCTGCGAAATCCCGCACGTCCGTATCGACGGCGCGCACGTATCGGTGAAGATCGCACGCGACCAAGTTGTCCCGTTTGGCGGGACGTACTCAGTTCCGGGGTGAAACAGGGCGTTGTTTTTTCCTGTTTTTGGATCGCGGTTCGCGATCGCCACAGGACGCGATGCCCCGAGCGGGTTGCACGGGTACCGAGAGGGTCACGCAGGGTTCGCGATGCAACAGACGGAATCAAAAACGGGTAAACAAGCAGAGAGATACGGGTACCTGAACAGGGTTCGAGAAACCGAAGTTTCTCCGTGTCTGCGACGTGTCCGGGTCAACAATGTCCTGGCTAGGGCAGCGGGTCGTGTCCGTGTCCGCTGTGCTGCGGTGTCGGGGCTAGGGCTACCCTGGCTGAGCTGGGAGAGGGCGGCCGGCCGAGGGCAGCGGCTCCGGTGGTTCGTCGGCGTCGGCTACACGGCGAGGTCGGGCGGCCGGTTGACTGCGGGCTGGACGGAGGAGAAGGGGGGTGACGGCTGGGAGGTGAAGGAGAGGGGATGGCCGAGCGGGAGGAGGAAGATGGTGGAGTGGGAGGAGGAGAGGGTGAGTCCGGCGGCGCTGTCGAGGGAGGTGGAGGTCGGGGAGCAGCCGGCGGCGAAGGATCTAGGGTTAGGTTGGTGGCCGGAGGGGGCTGACGGGGGGGGGGGGGGTTTAAATAGGAGAGCTAGGCGGGGGGATCGGCCGGGAGAGGCGGAGGAGGGGAGGCGTCGTGGCGGGTCAAGCGCGGGCTCCGGCGACGTGGCCGGAGCCGCCGGCGGGAAACTCGGGGAAGGGAACGGGTTGAGGGAGAAATGGTCAGAACGGGTCGGGCGGATTCGGGTCTGGCAGACCCGACCCGACCCGTTAGCTAATCGGGTTTTGGGCTGGGTTGGGCTTGGTTTGGGTTTGGTTTAAAATAAATAAAAATAAAAATAGTTTTTAGGTGGAAAAAAAATAGGTCCGGGGCCCAATAAATTCCCAGAAAATTACCCTAAGTCCATTTTTTTATTTTACACCCAAAAATATTATTTTCATAATATTTTAATATATTTTGAAATCATTTAATTTTATTAAATGCCAAAAATACCTTATTTTTAATTAGTAAAAATTTTCGAAAAATCCCAGAAAATTCTGAAAAATCCAGTTTTAAAAATTTTGAAAAATCAGGGGGTTTACATCCCGCCTATACAAACACATGAATGTGACATTTAATCCAATGGTGTCGCTCTTGAGGTGGAAATAAATCTTGGTCGAGTTGTAGGGTAAAAAAATGTGTACCTTTTGAAAAAGATTATATGAGACCTATTTATAGACTTTAATAGATAAACCTAGAGTAATAATATTAATACTCTAAAGTGTCTTTTCAAATCACTCCTCCTTATGTGACAAACGATATGACATATTAAATAGCATTATGTATCATCTAACATGACAAATTTTAACCCCCAAAATTATTCACCCATTTTTTTTAAAGTTAATATTAATATTAATTTAATATTAATTTTAATTTTAATATTAATATTAAATTTAAATGTCATGTTGTGTGCCACATTAACGTTGACTACCCCACAGAAAGACTGACACACATAAAAAAAAATAGTTTGGAAGAACACTTTCGAGAAATTAATAAATTTATATCCAAATCTATAAAAAAAATTGTGCCAAGTTAGAACATAAAATATCGTACGAATATTTGATCATACGCATAATCAGCGTGTCTCATGGATGAAGTATATAACCTTGACAGGCTCAAATCTGAACCTCTGGACCATGCTTCGCCATATATGTCACAAATATCCAAAAATGGAAAGACATTGAAAATTAATAGCCGATGATGATTGAAACTAGTTTTTCAAAAAAAATGATTGAAACTACTTTTTAGTGTCCACTTGCTAAAGCTAAACTAGACGTAGACACATGGGGCCGTGGCCTCACCTAAATTAGACGCACAAACATAAAAGTTTGATTCGATTTTTTTTTTTCTGGCCCCAACTAGATCCTCTTTATTTTTTGTTTGATCTACTAAGTAGTTTATCGTCAACATTTAAAATTTAAAAAAAAAAAAATCTTAAATCCAAGCATATTGATTTTTTTTTTTAGCTATCCGACTTAACGTTCAAAACTTTATACACGCTGCATTGCATACATTTTGGATCCACTATTTCCAACTTCCACCATTTTTTATTAATGGAAGGAATAATAAGTCTCGATAGTTCAATCCACGAATCTTTCGTCATCCAGCCATAGCTCTTATATCTTTCTCCGATAAGCACAATGATCGCGCAAATCCAAACGTATAGGTAACTTTCCAAAAAACAAATCCTAAATATTTGGTCAAAGACCGTGCTGCCCAATATTTGTAATACCATCTATTTAATTTGTATTCTTCGTAAACTTCTTGGGATTATGTCTAATCAACGTATCTATTGAGTTTTGACTTGAGCCGAACGTGGATTAAGTCCATATGAGGACCACTCAAATCTGAACCTCTAGATCTGGTCCTCGACATACATGTCACTAATATCCAAAAATAGAAAGACGTTGAAATTTAAGAGTCAAAGATGATTGAAAGTACTCTTTAGTGTGGACATGCAAAAGCTAAACTACACATGAGGACCACTCACGCAAAAAATTCAAAACTTTCGACCTGAATTTTTTTGATTTATTGTTTTATTTCTGGCCCAACTACATCATTTTTATTTATTGTTTGACTATATATATATATATATATATATATATATATATATATATATATCCAAGGGTGTAGGCCAAAAAAAAATATTTCCTAAATATTTTTTCAAAGACCGTATCGCCCAATATTTGTAATACCATATATTTAATTTCTTAATCATGAAATTAGCATCGAAAAAAAAAATCATGAAATTAAATATTTTTGGGCCTCCTTGTCTACTTCTAGGTCACCACCAGGAATTTAATTTTAGGTTTCTAATGTTTTCATATTTTTTTTTGGGCCTGTTAGTGGGTTGATCCCAGGCCATATTAATGGATCCATCGAATCCCACTAAAAAAAAATCTGAAATCATATTTTGTACTCAAACATACTTTGGTTAAATTTTCATCATCTGAAGCGAGTTCTTTACTAGAAAATTGTGTCGGCCAAATGGGTTAATATAACAAAAAAAAGGGGACTCTGATCTAAAGAAAAACTACATAGATTATAAAAGAGAGTATAGTTGTTTGGATTTCAAATTCTGTTTACTTGAGTTGTTTCTTCTACATTCAATCTCAAATTTTAATTAAAATATGTGGTCAGATTAACAGTTTTTTGGGTAATTATAGATTTCTTGTATGGGTTTGGGTTCGATCAGTACGGGTTTGAAAATAAATTGGTCGACCCACGTGATTGTTCATGAAATAAGTTCGATTCAGATGTAGGGTTGTGATCTTTTTTGTCCAATCTAACCCGATTGTTAAATATGAGAAATCTGAAAGAAATTTTTTAAGTTAAAATTTTGCCTGAAGTTAAATAGGGGCATAGGGGCATTTTATATTATTTTTTGACGTCCAAAAATTAGATTTTTTTTTTTTTTCCTTTCCTCTGCTAAAATTAAGTAATGGGGTTTATAAGCGCCTTAAAATTTTGGATTAGCTTAACAATATATCGATTTATCATTCAACATATGGCCACATAGCTAATTCTCGTCACTTTCCAGCTAAGCAATTAGCAATTTTTAGATGTCGTGTCTGGACTCGCAGGTTTTCTTCTCAAATCAAGCCGAGTCGTTCAGTTTCAGTTTTCGTGGCGTGTAGTTGATCTCCATCTTGAAAAAAGTTATCAAGCTCAACGTGTGCAAACTCGAGCTCTTAACCATGCCAAGCTCGGGTCAATTGCAGTCATTATCTTTGAGCAAGTGAACGACCATAGGACATACCAAACTGAGTGATTTGTTTCTTGTAACTAGGATCTTCAAGTAGGAATGAGCACGTCGCAATTTGGTTTGATTTTTAGGTCAACTCTGAACTGAAACGTCATCCTTTGATTCTCTAAAATTAAGAATTGAATAATACCGTATCGTCTAAATTTATTGAACCATGTCAACCCAGCTCACTGACCTCGATTCAGTTCTTTTACTCGGTTCTACACATCAAAATAAATCACGCTTTAAATTATCAAAA
The DNA here is from genome assembly GCA_036927795.1 of Iris macrosiphon. Taxonomy (NCBI): domain Eukaryota; kingdom Viridiplantae; phylum Streptophyta; class Magnoliopsida; order Asparagales; family Iridaceae; genus Iris; species Iris macrosiphon. Next base: position 96,637 of record JAYESA010000713.1, read on the forward strand.
CAAAAAAATTAAGCAAACGTATTCGAATATTTAGTAGAGAACATGTCCTAAATTAATTAAGATATGTCTTAATCCACTATTAATTCAATTTAATGTTTTATGATGAAGGCCAACCATAGTATTAAATCTATAAAGTCATTTTAGTACATTTGGGCAGCTTAAAAAATCCAATAAGCCAATCCCAACTCATGATTTTTCGGTTCAGTTCAGTTCTTTTCTTTTTCAATTCTTGCACGGTTTTGATAAATTTGTTCGACTAAACTGATTTTTGACCAAAATAAGTTAAATGTTGAGTGAAACATAATTTGTATAGGGTTGGATAGCAGTCCGGTGCTCTCCAAATCATCTAAATCTCGCACTTGAGGCCTGGATTAGGTAGCAGTGGGTGCATAGCCAGCTGTCTGTTAGAACAGTTAAAAGAAATATACGAAATGGTTATGAAGAAACTGTTAACCTGAAGAAGAGGGTTCGTAGATGTCAGTTCAGATCATATATAGGTATGTCAACAGAGTATCATAATCGTTTCTTGAACATGAAATAGAAGCAGAAACTGCAATTGTCAAAATTTGACCAAATCAATATTATTAAATAATACTAAGACATTACAATCAAAATTGAGTTCTGCATATAATTCTGAAGTATTCAGATTTTACTCATATGATTCAAATATAAAAATAGAAACCATATTGTATCCATATGTAATGTACAGAAAAAAGATATCCACATTGGTCCAAAATTGGATACGTAGTCCTATCACAAACTTCAGTCCTTATCAGACAGCACTAGAAAATCACGGCAGGCATTTCAATGATTCAGACTAAAGCGTTTGGGTATAGATGTCAAAATGGTCAAACATAAAAAGTAAATAATAAAGGTCTGCAATGTAGAAAATGCAACAGCAATTGTGAATCGCAAGAATAGTGACATATCGAGCTAACAAAGTAGCGAAAATGGTCACAGGTTGATTACTATTGCTACATACAAGAACAAAACATACGATACCTGAGAAAAAGAATTAACTAGAAATAAATCTAAAAGATTGCATCGATCAAGATACAAATGAGTACTACAACAAAAGGATCAAACAATAATTTGAACGAATGCATAGTTTATAGGAAATAAGTCATCAACCTCTGCCATTTTCAAGTTCTCCTGGTTTACATACAAACTCTCTTCTGACCAGAAATTGAAAGAATAACATTACAATTTAGGTAATTATGGTAATGGTTTCACCAAGTCAGGTATTCAAATAGAGAAGTACAAGAGCGTCATAACTGCCTATTGCTCCCAATAGTACAGACATGTATCGCTCATAAACAATTGGCAGACTCGGCTTACAGAAGGTTCATACCCATGCACTCATGACGTGATATGGATACAGGCCAAGATCAAGATGAAGAATACCTGAGCGTATCTAATGTCCAATAACTATTATCTAATTTACATATAAAGACAGGTAAAAACTAGATCCTACATGAAGAGGGCAATCTAAAAAAGGTAAGCTGGTAGACTTAAAAATAATTAACGAAGGTAGAACACAAATATACTGTTACCTTACCTACAGATGCACATCACAGGTTGCCTTGTTATGCCCAACTACTCTGCACCTGCTACAACGGAGTGGCCTGGTACTCGTTTTATAAGGATTTATGCGCTTTCTCCTAGGCCTTTCTGGTGGACGATTGCTGGGAGGAGGATAGGAAGATGAAGGAATAATGAACTTCATCAAATTAAGATCTGGTATTGGTCTTATCGGCATAGAGTAGCTCACAGCATAGCTTTCCCTAGTAAAATACTTTGAACAATAATCATAAACAGATCTGCCAATGCGATCAAAGACTGCAATAGCATGCATGCATGGCAAACCTAAAATTTGCCACCTCTTGCAAGTGCATTCCCAGTTTCCAATATCAACAACATTTACTGTACTGCAACGGACTTCAAACACAGTTTCCGTTGAACATATCACATTGAGCGACCGTGCCCTGGACATCTCTTTTTGCAACCTTTTCTCCATAGATGGCGTCAATGTGTCCTCCCAAGTGCTAGAAGCTTGTAGCCGTGAATCTATCATATTCATCATCTTTACCAGCAATGCATTCATTATTTCCACTGCTGATGACTCATCCTTTATTGTTATCCAGTCGCTTAGTGAATTTATGATGTCTGATGAGAAATGATCATACCGTCCACCCCTAAAAAGCGCATTTGACCAACTATCAGGCTTGGTAGACATAACCCATTTGCCGACATCTTTTGAAATATCATTTATTTTTTCTATGTATGAATTGAAATCTTCAACCAAATAAGCTAGTGCAGCACCTTTGAGAGAGTCGACCATAGAACCCTTTTGTTGGCCAGACCATGAGCCTTTCTTTAGTACTGCCTTGAAGTCCTCAATCAGGTGAAGGAGAGAATAACCATGGTAACAATCCTCAAAAACCCGAGGCACACACTCATCCAAACCCTTCTGTCGACTCGACACAATTGTAACTCTCTGAGATGTTATTGCATATTTTAGCTGCAAAAGGAACCAATGCCAACTGTCAGGAGTCTCTTCCTCTACTATAGCAAAGGCTACTGGAAAGATTTCATTTTCTCCATCAACCGATGCTGCAACCAACAACTTCCAGAAATTATTTACTGCTAAACATATTTTATCAAGAAATATGAGAGGTCGACATCCATTCTCAAAACCATGAATTGATGCATAGAAAGAGACAAAACAGCGACGAAACTTCGCATCCACTGATGTAGCTAGTGTAGCTACACTGCCTGGATTAGCCCCCATAATCTGCTCACATAACCATGGCAACTGATTGCATGCCTCTTCCTGCAACATGTGAATCTCCTTTTGTGCAATCTCTTTCGCAGTCCATGCTTGTGAATAACTTAAATAAACTCCAAATTCTTCATAAACATTTCTTGCAATATCTCTCGGCCTACAGTCTGGATTATCAAACACTTGTTTTCTTACAGTCCCTGCCAACCACAGTTTTCTTGCTCGACGGTGAGTATCTTCACTAGATTGTGCTCCACATGTATGCACATTATTTATTTTCTTGACAATAAATTTTTGCTTACGAGTTGACCGAGAAGCATGTAATCTCCATGGACAATTTTCTGAAATGCATTTGACAGTTACACGAAGCTTCTCATTTTTAATATACTTGAAGGAAAAACCTTTGGCAAAGGCATACTTGCATAGCTCGTCACGGAAGGCTCTCACATTTTCGAATTCTTGCCCAACATCTGTGATACATGTGTCAAAATGATTGGTTGTGAGTTGTGATCCAATGTCATCAGCAGTATCTGAAGAAATTCCCACTGGCAGATTAGCTTCATTTGCTTCATCTATATTATCCAAAATCATCCTACAAAAACATGGGGTTTACCATTTCAGCTTACTATATTTCATGCCCGTAAAAAGTGGCTTATGGAAAATCGCCTATTTTATCACTTGTCCACAGCATATGGTTCTAACCTCTCCTGTGTATTATTGCCAATTGCGGGGGTAATGGCAACTGGTGCTACCGAATCATCAAGAACAACCCTAGAAGCAACACCACAAGCAATACCTTATGTCAAAACAAGTTTTTCAATAACCAGAAATCGGTTTAAATTATTCACAAATATATGGAGAAGAGAGAGAGAGAAAATAATCCTATCATATAATACTTTAAAGTCTTTGTTTGGAACCCTTCTGAAATCACTGTGATCATTGAAGAGGTAAAAAAATTGAAGCAACAATGAGACAATGATCATAAGTTGATATCGACCTAAAATAACATAAAAGATATTATGCTCACAAAGAGAGATTTTTCATGAAAAGAAATTCATATCTGATCACTATGATCTCAGAAGGTTCTTATCTGATCTTAGTCTGCCAACTCTACATGATTTAGGTGAAACAATTGTCAGGAAAATTATACCTGATGACAGTTTTTTCAGCATCCCTTGATCTTTTCTGTTTAACGTTCTCTGAGGTTTTACTAGTGGCGGTTTTTTGGGTGCTTGAATCAACAACAGAAGTTGTACCTCTTTTACCAATAGTTGTAGGAGAGCTTGAATCAGCAATATAAGTTCTAGCTTTTAGTGACCTACAAGAACACATACAAATTTACAGCAAAGTCACTTTAAGCTTCCGAAAGGCAGTAATTGGAGTAGAAAAACCTTGTGGTCATCCTGTTGGTGGTGTTGGGCCTCTTAGATCTGCAGCTGTGATCTGCAGCAGCAGTATCTACTATCGATGTACCTGAGTCTGCAGCAATGCTCCTAGTTGTCCTAACAGAAGGTATATATACTAAATTCAAAACAAGAAGAAATGAGTGTAGTGGAAACATAATGATATTTAGTTACCTGTTCTCGGTCTTGTTTGAGACATAAATGTCTATAGATAAGGAATTCACGTGAAAATCAATCATTCGCTCAAGATCTTTATCACTGGATACTGTAATAAGAGTACTTTTGTTGATAGGTAGGAAGTACTTGATGCACATGGTGCTACTGTCAATGTTGAACATACTGGCTACTTCTGACTTCAGATCATCATAAAGCATGTCGCGATTAATATTAACTGCATGAGCTTCTCCATCGGTGTATAACATAGTTCCATCATCCTTTGTAACAAACTCACCACCAAATTGGCAAATGGCCACAATTGTACCTGTTACCATGGTCTGCTACCAAAAGGCTATATTTGTAAAATCAAACAGAACTATTACTATATACTATATTTGAAAATCAAATCATTGTAGAATTGTGACATAACCTAGTTTTTTTGTTCATATATTTGTGCACCGGATTGAGGTGCCATTACGTTCAGAAAATCACAATTCTATTTGTTCCTAGAGGATTTAGCCATGAGATGTTTAGTGCCAGAGGCTTATTCTGATATCCTAGAGGGGGAAGTAAAGAACTAGTCATAGCTAGCTATGTTGAGGAACATTAGCTATGTTTTAGACATAATGTGTGGTGTGAAATATGCCCATTTGATTGTGGTTGACAAAGAATTCAGGAACGGCCTCCACTAAATGGAAACAATTTACATGATCATGGCCTTGAGTATTTTATTTTCTTAAGAGATTGAGGTGCAATTATGTCTAAAATGTCACAAATCTATAGTTCCCAGAGGATCTACGCATGATATATTTAACACCAAATATTTATTCTGATAAGGGGGAAATAAAAATTTTAAAAAAACTACTCATAGTTAGCTATGTCAAGTGCACATTCTTTGCATCATTTGAAGTGATTCAGTGTATATGGTTGACCTCTCCGTATTTTAAAATGCATGGCTTAGTTTGAAAATATGCCCATTTGATTGTGGATGACATAACATTTGAGGACAACCACCACTAAACAGAGCTGGAGCCAAAGCAGATTGTTGGCATGAGCATGGCCTTGAGCCCTTTTAATGTTCTTGGGAGGTTCTATGGAAAGTTAAGGTCCTACACTAAATTTGAATTCTGAGGTGGGCATGTTAATTTCAAGATTATTTACCTGAGGTTTTATAGTATTATTGTACAGTACCTCGTATATTAAATTATTACATAGATACCCTCATTTTCAAGTTGTCGTAAAAAGGTTAAAAGTAAATACGAAATTACTCATTTGCCCATAATTATATCAACCTTTAAAATAGTTAATTGTTTGACGAAGGAAAGATACTTCATGGGGCACTAACAAATTTATGTTGAAATACTTGCTAGGGTTTAAATTAAAACGCAGCAAAGAAAAAAATAAAATTAAGAGGATATTTTAAATAAGGGAATTTGGTACTGTCCCTAACACTTCGTGACGCTATGGTGGAGGTCCCTCAACTTTTAATTTCTTCCCAACCCTTATTTGTAGAGATGATAATGGGCCGGACCGGATTGGATCAGATCGCGTCGACCCGGGCAGGGTCCAAAACCAGCCTTCAAAAATTTTGGTCCAGACCTAGTTTTAAAAAGCCTAGGCCCTAACCCGGCCCTTCGAGTTTCGGGCCGGCTCAACTTCGTAAAAATCCTTGGAGATTGGTTGATGGCGATGCTTAGTAAAGAGGTTTTAGGAGAGCGAAGTTCAATAGTAGGAAGTTTTAGTTTTAGGGTAGTACCAACTATGTTTTCCAATATATTTTTCAAAGACAACTCATAATTCTGCTCATGATTGGGTAAAGAACTTACAATGGTTCGAATTTTGGGGCAAGTTCAGATTGGGCCGACTAGTATCTAAACCTAGCCCAAAAATAAATCGGCCAAAAAATTAAACCCGGACCAACCTTTTTTTCACAATCGGGTTTGGATCGGGTCAAGCTTCGTTTTCGAACCAGACAACGGGTAATCAAGCCGGCCCTAGCCCACTATCTATCCCTACTTATTTGCATATACAACCATATAGTATCTCACTTTATACCATAGTTTGCAGTATCGACCGATACCGATCTGATACAGCCGATACCGATATAGTTTGGCATGTCCCGATCAGATATTGACTGCTACCGACATCGGGGATCTCTTCTCAAATCAATTCGACAAAAAAAATGAACGAAAAAGACTAACCAACAAGGATGTAAAAGTATAATAAGGTTGTAAAAACATGTAAATGAATAAAACGTATCTATCGCAAGTAAACCAATTACCAAAGGTGACTGTTATTTCATTCAATTTAAAAACTACTATAAAACAACACAGAAAATACTTATAACTATTCTTAAATATCTAAAATATTCTCTATAAACTTATTAATAATTATTTGTTTTCCGATACCAAAAAAATTGATACTATGATATGAAACCGCCGATATTGCCGACCCCGATAATCGTAGAAAGGGTCCGATATCGATATTGCGAACCTTGTTTTATACATACACTATGTACCATGATTTTAAGGGATGAAAATGCCTTTATGATCAGAACAAGAAAAGACAAGTAGTTGCACTTGGTTGATCCCCTTTTCCAAAAAAAAATCCAAAAATGCCTTTACTACTTTCCTAATTTTCTGAGTGGGAACAATGTCAACAATGGCTAGTATAGGGGTCCCCTTAGGTCCACAAATTAGTTGATTTCTCCTCGATTTACGTGCAAAACTCTGTTTTTTTTATATCGCTCATGTTCCCGAACTTCGTTTTCGATGCTATCCGCGCCCATAATCTTGAAATTTTATCTTGCTATGATTTATTTTTACTTCCAATTCAATCAAATTATGGCCTCAGTTTTTTTTTCTCGGTTTGCCTACAACATCCAGTTTATTTATAAGACAATAAAACAACAAGTAACATGTTACAACGGCAAGTAACGGGTTATACATAAATATCACAGGTAATGTACCAAAATCACAAGCTAAATATTAATATGATAGGTTAATTACCAAGGTCACAAGTCACTTGTGTTTATCACTAGTTAGCTATCAATATCACAGGTTACAAGAAATTAAAGTTCACATGTCACGTACCATTAGCACAAGTTCTTTAGCAAAGTAACCCGTGAAGTATAGAAATCACAAGTTATGTACCAAGGTTACAAGTTAGATCCAATTGTCACAAGTTACATGTTGTCACATATATCCATTATATGTAACAGATAGCAATAACATGTAACAAGTTATAGAGAGATGTCACATACTCTTCTTATAATAAATAGCAATAATATGTAACAAATTACAAGTAGATGTCACATATTACCTTTATATGTAACAAATAGCAATCATATTGATGCAGGACTACTCTGCATGGAACCGAATGTGGTCCAAGTCATAGCTCAGATTTATATTATCTTCTTAGATTTTCGGTTTAAACTTTTGTTTGTTAGGATTAGCGTAAATAAGGATAATTTATTTGTTTGATTTGACTAGGAATTTGACTTATTTTATGGATAACTATTTAGAGATTTGTTTTATCTTGTTTCGATTGTTTTGTAGTCCATAAATAGTTTGTAAATTCAGATATTATATTAAAGTTTTGAAAATTAAATTGAGAAATCAACTTTCACGTTTATATGGTACGATACCATAACTCTAAATTGGATTTATCTTGTTTTCTTCTCCGCCTTCAACTTCGATGCCAAGTTGGATATCGAGTATAAATGCCCAACAAGGAGATCCGACGCAACTTGAATGTAATTCCAAAATTGGTTATTCCCATTAATTGCAACTCAATTTTTTTTTTCTTGCATGTCTAGTATAATTATTGTGATAAATTAGTAATAATTGATTGTTAACAGATCTGCAATGCTTTTGCACCTAAAATTTCCAAATTTCATATAGTGACTTATATTTCCGCTAGATCTTCGTCCCTCGTCAAACATATATGTATCATATAGGCTTCAAAATATGTAACAAATAGCATTAATTTGTTACGGATTACTATGTAAAAAATGACACAATGTTTACTTGTTCATATATAACACCCATAAAATTCTATATTGCATATTTATGTATTTTAAATTATAAAAATATATTAGTTTAATTTCTGAAGTATTCATGATTTATTTGGTATTTTTCTACATTTTGGAAATTATTGGGTCTACTTTAGTTATTGGGTATGACTCGTATTAGATTAATAGTCCTAAACCTATAGAATTTTTTATTTTATTAAATAAAATAGTTTAATAGATCTCATGTTAATATCTTGGCTAAATTACAACTTGACGCCCTCAACTATTCCAGTTTTTCAACTTAATACCCTAAAGTTTGATAGGTATCAACTTGATAACATAAAAAAGGACGAAACTACCCCTGCCACTCCCCTCTCTCCGCCAGCTACCCCATCTCCCCTCCCACCTGGTTGTACCACCCCCATGCCCCCATCCCCCCCCCCTCCTCTCTCCACCGAGCGTTGTCGCCGCGGGTTGCCTATTGTCATCGCCGCAGGCAGGGAGAAAGAAGGGGGGCGGAGTTGGGAGGGCGTTTGCGGGACGGATTGCCGCTGCTGCGCACGACGAGAGAAGGGGCGGAGGTGACTGCCGGAGAGAGAGGAGGAGGCAGGAGGAGTTTTGTCCTTTTTTAGGGTATCAAGTTGATACGTATCAAAATTTAGGATATCAAATTGAAAAACTGGAATAGTTAAGGGTATCAAGTTATAATTTAGCCTAATATCTTTTATGATTTCTTTTTCCATAAATGTTAGTATTATAATCAAGATTAGGCTAAGAGGTTAAGTTTATCTTAACTTAATTTTATACTAGACAAATTATATTTTAGGTAGAATTAATATTAGAAAAATTATTATGTTTGAACTATGTTTGTTTAGGATTTTTTCTGAATTTTATTTTTCACTGTCAACCTAACTTATGATATATACGTCTAATATGAGATATTTACGGGTCTGCGGGAGAGGGGCTTCCATAAGAAGTAAAGTGCATTTACATACGCCAGGGCAAGTCTGTTAATTTATACACGTGTAAAGCAAAATTTGAAGGAAAATGGAGATGGTTGATTTGTAATTTTGGAAAACTTTTGAGTCATCTTAGAAAGTGTATTTTTTTTCTATCCTTAGATGAAGGGGAGCCACATAATTGAGACACTTTTAATAGGTGGATTAATTTTCACTTCTAAAGGGAAGCTTGATTCAAAAAAAAGTCCCATATGAAGGACATGAAGGACGTTGATGTCTTTTCCTAATGGTGTCGTATGATTGGGCTTGTTATGTACAAAATGGGGTTATATGGTTGTATATGCAAATGAGGTTTGGAAAGAAATTAAAAGTTGAGGAGGAACCTCCACCATAGCGCCACGAAGTGGGAAGAGAGAGAGAGAGAGAGAGAGAGAGAGAGAGGAGGGGGGTACCAACCTTGTCAATAATAAGGTAAAGGTACTTGGGTTTTTTTGTATTTTTGACACACCACACCTCTTATTCCCATCATGCGTAAAAAAATGAAGGGAAAACTTCCGGTCTTGTACTATTTTTTTTTTTCATTTTTGACGCAGAGTCATGATTCATGAATAAGGGGCCGTAGGACAGTGGTAACATTTTTGGAGGATTTTTTTTCTATTACATCAGCACTTTTATTTGCACTAAACTGGGTAAGCATTAGCCAGATCTTTGAACAATACCCCAGCATCAATTTATTGGAAATATTAACCTTCAAACTACTAGATAAATATTACCAATCCTTGATTACATAGTCAAGATACTAAAAAATTACCAGCAGTTCCAACTACAACCAGTCTCCAAGTTATTACAAGTCCAAAATATTCCATGTCTTATACTAGAGGAGAACTCTGAATTCTGAAATATTGAAACATTGAAATATTAAAACCAGTGTTTTCCATCACTACGTCTTGCCAACTAAAAGAAGGATTCCCTGAGTTGTAGTAGCCTAGTAGGTACCCCCATGCTGATCTCCCTTTTGCATCAACAATTAAACTTGCATTATTAAGGGAAGCGGATAGGGTTGATTTTGTATTATCCTACACAAAATATGGGGTCTCCTCATAGTAAAGCAATGTCCAAGGAAGTAGTGGCTGTAATATTGTTAAAACTAGATAGTTTGGAATACTATATCAAGAAGAAAAAACTCTTGGAAGTGAGACATGCGAAGTAAGAAAGTACTTTGACGGAGATTGTTGGTGGATACTCGTTGTGTTATGTATGAACAATACCACCACTTTGTATTGATGTGAACCTTATAAATTTTGGGGTTTTGTTTGGGATTTCTTTGGTAACAAGGAAATGGATCGTTGTTTGCTACTAATTAAAATATGGAAGAATGAAACTCAATATCTTAAAATATAAATTCTATCAGAAACTAATAACTAGCAACAAATATGAATTTCAATTTCTATTAGACTCAAACATGAAAACAGACAAGCTTATGCAAACTGAGAACACATAGTAGTATCGAGATTAAAACCAAAGATAACCTCTAAAGGATTTCTTAGCTTCTTGGCTGATGATAAGTTACCAAGAGGAAGCTAGGGGAGATGCAAAATGTATGGGAATAAAATTTGGGTAGGAGAAAACTGCAAAAGTATCAAAGGGAAATGAAAATCTCTCTACCCTACAGCCACCAATCTAAATAGAGCAATCTAACATCATTTCTACTATCAAGCGGATTCTACCCAATAGGCCATAATCCGTAGCCAAATACCACAAATAGAGTAGTAGTAATCTTACAAGCTAACTAATTATGTGGCCTTTGGTCAGGTTTATTCAAGCCAAACATGAACTAATGAAAACGTCCCATGGGTACCTGGTGCAGAACTGGAAAGTACATATGAGAATAATGTCTTAATCTCTATACAAATTCTCTAATTGAGTCTTAAAATGGTTATGTCAAATTTGGGGACACCAATAGCGATCCTTCAAATTTGAGCAGCCCTAAAAATAAAGGATTATGCTGTACAGTCAAAATAAAAGAGAAATTTGTAATTCTATTATGTTCAGGACTTCAAACCTTGGGTTCGCAATGTTAACCTCACATCAATTTTAATCTTAGTTAGGCCCTTAGAGGTTAATTATGGCCAATTTTATAGTCCCACAACCATTGATTAAAAGTAAGAGCAAAAGTCAGAATTTGTGGGCATTCCCGACAGTTAGTGAAAGACTGAAACTAATGTTTAAAATCAATCAAAATAGTAATAACAAACTGAAATAAATTACTAAATTAAAACCCAAGAAAGTTGTACATTTTCAACCGAACTACAATAATTCCCATGATTGAATAAATCTTATTCTAATGATTTCACAAGTTTTTTCACCGTTGCCTCAATTGCCTCTCGGTCTCTGAGCAATTCAACCAGGTTCAGTATTGTACAAATACCGGTCTTAACTTTACGAGGACGAAGATTGTGCCTCCGAACTAAACCAGAATTTCAGTAAACTAAACCCTATCATCTTAGCTATGTTAGAGGATCAACATATTCGTAAGTTGTCCTGTTGATTCCAAACTCAGTGGTCTTCAGTACTAACTAGGGGCAATATAGGTAGTTATCTTCGGTGAAAGCTATTGATAACGGCACTGCAAGTTGTATTAGGCCACCCAGTCTCTAGACCATGAAACATATCTCCTTTATCAAGTTGTTTCCTTCTTGGTCTTCACGTTGAAAATACTAAGGAGACCATCAGAGACAAAATTGTTCCGTTCACATGCATTTGCACAGAATCATTTCAGAACTTTCTGGAACCTAGGTGTTATCCAAAACATGCTTAAAGACATTATTAAGATATAATATAAAAAAAAATGTATATAGATATGTTTTCATGTGTATTTATAGAATTTATTTGTCTCCCAATGGTTTTGGAATCTGTATCATGTCTGTACCAGAATCCATGTCTTTGTCTTTGCAGCCTAGATCATGAGGCTAGAACAAGCGAGGAAGAAATCTGATACTAATCGAAGTAGAACAGAGAAGGAACCTAAGATCTTATACTACCAATTGAAGTACAACAAGCAAGAACTGGAAGCCTAAGATCCAATACCAATTCAAGTAGATTATGTTTGCTAGAAACTAGAATCTCGAAGAGTAAAATGTTCAAAATGTAGTAGAGGTACCAGACTTCTTGTATTGGCAATTTAGGCAGTTTTCACTGTTTTGGATCAAAGTAGTGTTTTTTAGCTATTTAAGGAAAACATAAGCAATGTACTATAAAATAAAAGAAATGGAGAGTTATTTAAATGATTGTGGTAGAGGTAGAGGTACCAGACTTCTAGTATTGACAATTTAGGCAGTTTTCACTGTTATGGATCAAAGTAGCGGATTTTGGTTATCTAAGGAAAACATAAACAATGTACTATTAAAATAAAAGAAATGGAAAGTTATTTAAATGATTGTGCAGTTTTATGTTGTTTTCAGTGAACAATTACATGCTCTCTACAAAATTAAACATGAAACTGTGTAATTAGAAAGGCTGCTTAAAGTTTTTGTAAAGCATGAATATGAAATTTAAACAAAATCAAGTACGCATTTAGGCCACCTTCGCCAAAATTTCACAAGTTTCAGCAAATTTAAGACCTTTTTAGGAAGTTTGGGCCAATTTCAATTAAAAGGCACAAGTCCCATCAAAATTTGCAATAATTTTTTTATCAATTTTGATTCTTTTGAAACATTTGGCAATTTCAGCCTTTTTGCAAAAGGCCCACCACTGACCTGAAATTGACTGAAATTTTATATGCTATTGACCAGGGATCTTCTCATGAAGTTTCTGATTGCTAGCAGAAGTTCAATCCTAGCGATTGAATAAAA